>JAVFBW010114225.1:0-15849 GCA_034783835.1 Mopalia ciliata | reverse complement strand
ACAGCCACCGTTAAAGATGATACCGGTAACCTAGCAAACAGCCACCGTTAAAGATGATACCGGTAACCTAGCAAACACATTTGCTCCAGAACTGAAAAACTTGAACAAAGTGCTAGGTTACAATTAACACTGTGACCATTGCTTCGGTGTAACCTATTCCAGGGACAATTGCTCCGACAGTAATAGCTCCGAAACGTTTGCCTCGGCGACAATTGCCTGCTTTGTTCGGGTAGCACTTTATATCTCTTCACATTTGCCGTAGCCGTATATGGTTTGCACGAGGATTATTATTCTTTTACAGGTACTATATACCTACACATGCTTAAAGAGGAAAAACTATAACGATACCTTTTTTCGCCTCAGGTCCAATACTAAAAGTCAAGCCGTTGAAAATGTTGCCAATTTCAATATTTGCGTTCAACACAATTGTTATAGATACTAGTATGCTAATTTAACTGGGTATCTCATAATAGCGTGTGCCTGGTAGATGGTATTGTGTGACTGTAACCAAATTATTTCAGCTTCGAACCCCTGTTGATGAGCGACATATATGACGCCACCAGGCACTTCTTTCTAGACGGTAGCCGGCCGTTCTCATTCGGCCTACCAAGGCTTATTGAGGTAATAGAAGACGACCGCAAATGGAGTTTCTGAAACAGATAAATAAAGCAAAATGAACAAAGGCTTCTGCATAACTCTTCTGGTGTTTTCGTTGTAGGTTTGTGGTCGCTCTGCCTCTAGCGTTTGTAGGCCTTAAGGTAGAATATTACAAAAATTTTCAGCGAAAGCATATATTGCTTTATTGATGGCAAGTTTAACAAAATGGCATATACCCTTGAAGAATGACAGTACACTATACTGCAACGTTGGTTAATAATTGGTCGAATGGCATGATATAAAAAAAACAGGTGAAATATCAAATGAGTAAATAATCTTTGTTTTTCTCTTATTTAAATTGCTGAATTAAAAAAGGAGTTTACATAGACAGACAAACAGAAAACGCACCCTGGTGGATAAAGTAACCGAGTATAAATTAAGCGCTGATAATATATGTTGAATGTAAACTTTCAAATCAACTAAACAAACAAACAAACAATATGTTGAATGTCATCCTCAAGTTTTCACAATTTGTTTAACTTTGTAAAGCACCAATGGCGTATGTACGGAGATTTGCAGTCTGTATGGGTTTGGATACATGCAATACTCTCCTTGAGTTGGTTGAATGCCCCTTTTCGGCAACATCTCACGAACTTTCATTGTTAACAATCGCCTTCATTTTTACTAGCAGAGTCTTTTGGTAGCACAACATCTGATTGGTTGAGCAGAAGTTCCAACGCCACCAATCAATCAATCACTTGATATTATAGCGTTTGGTTTTCTTCTCTCGATCCGACAAGGGTTGTAATGCAGAGAAGCTCGGGAACTCTTGGTTAGAGATTATGCCGATACTGAGGTCCAAAACAATCTTTGTTAGCAAAAGAAAACTTTGTTGTCTAAACATGTAGTCATATAAATAATTTTTGTGTAACGAAATTAATGCAGTTATATATATATCTGATAAGCAAAAGTTCGCCGACAAAAGAAATTCAGTTTGTTGCATTTGTGGATAAAAGAAGCGGACAAATATTCGAACACTGATCATTGACCGTAATCGTCTTCAAACTCCACCATCAGTTACTTTAAACGAGAACAAAAACGTGCACAAAATGTCAGTCTGTTATCCATCTCGTTCAAAAAACGAGTTCTGTTAAACACGAAACATACAGTTTTTATCGGAATCAGTACAACATTCATAATGTCATAAATGTTACAGATATATGACTGTCATGGTTTTACAACGGAGCAATTCCCAGAAGAGCCGTGTTAGCCGGAGTAAATGTGTAGATTCTGACGTATTCAAGAAATACAGGCTGAAATATACAGAACTAGATAACTGTACTGTGTTGGTTCTTTTCTGCTCCTTGTTTATTTCTGATGATGGTCGAATAAATATTGCTGGAAGAGGGTTTGGTGATGAATAACCTAATCGTCCTGGACTAGCCAATGTTATATTACGTAAAGTCTTTCTACATTCGTTCCAGCGTAACCTTACCAATAACACGGAATGTAAAGCAATTTGAAAGGGTTGTAAATCATATACCAATACAGTTTTAGTGTCACCCCATCTCAGTTTGCGTAAAAGGTACATTAAGCGGTTTAGAAATGAAGCGATGATAGACACATATTATACAGCATGACGCCTTCGTGACGTCCTCTCCTCCTCACAAAAACGTAAACACGGACGAATTCTCCCATCCTAATTGCTACTTCCTGAGATCTATATTTGGAGAAGAAAAATCGATAAAGTCGGCTTAGTCTGGAGAATTGTTTTGCTCTTCTAGGAATATCTACAAGCCTATTTCCCTTCGATTTATTTATACGGACTTATTCAATTGGGCCAAATCAGGTGCACTTTTATTACATAAAAGTAATAATCTGCATGCTTAATAGAAGTAAACTTCATTAAAATCACAAGTTTGAAGTTAAAATTTGAGTATTTACGTAAAATATCATATTTCCCAATAGCTAAAAGACACCAGGCCTGACTATTGTAAACTACACAATTGCGGCCATATTGGTTCAATTGATTGGTTGAGAAAACTACACTCTCAGTTTCACATATATGTGAAGATTGTAAATGGCACTTTAGTTGCCATACTGGTGTGTGTGAGTTGATGGAATTCAATTCCAGCCATCATTTCAATATGAGACATCTCCGATCGAAGTTTGAATATAATCTGAATTAGTGCTATGTGTTCACAACAGCACACGGACTGTTCGATATTTAAAGTCGAGGTGAAAGATATTTTAATTCGATTACAGCCGCGTACAACGATACAATGAATAGTTCTAGTTGTTATTATTATATTTCCTCTATGATAACTATTATTTGTTGTATAAAATTTGCTGGTCTTTAATTTTATATATGGTAAATTTAACCTCACTATTGTCGGGAACTGTATTTTAACAGCTTATTTTGGTGGACAACCCCAAAATCTTTAAGAAACTTTCTCCTGGTTGTAATAACCCCTATAAAGGTTACCGTTTAACATAATTAATTATCGCATTAACTTATCGTTTTTTCATTTTATAAAATCACCTAATGGTTACAAATATATACCTACTTACGACCACTGGCAGCCGCCATTTGGGCATGGGCAACCTTGTCCATGACGTAACGCGACTTAAAAATTTGTGTATTAGGGGTTAATAACATGAGTGAACTGTCAAAGGTAAACCTTATTATAAACAGTCAACTTTTTACTCCCGTGGTGTATACCCGGTAGTGTGACAACCTAGTGATTGGTCAATACTTGTGTAGCTCTTCTGTTTAGTGATTAAAGTAGCAAAACATGGCCTGTGAATGAATTTGACTGTAGTTCAAGCAATACCCAATGTTTAACATCCAATTACAAAATGGATACAGCTCAATTAGGAAGGTAGAGAGCAGAATTCAATAAATGATGCACGTTTTTCATCTATGCATTTTATTGCAGCCTGGAGTATCGCTTTCAGTAACTCAGTTAATCAAATTGTTTTGACAGATAAAGCTATAGTCATACTAAAAACATAATGATCTGAAGGCAGATTCCCAAAAAATGACTTTCATATCATATATCAGAAGACAAAACTCAGTTATTTTTAACCAATAGAGAACACAAGGTTCAAATTTTATTGTTGGGCATGAAATATGTAAATATTGCATTATTACCTGTTTAAATCAGAGCACAGGGTTGGTTTTAGTCACCAACAAACTATTATATACACATCACCATAAACAGCCTCTTTCAACCAAAATTCATAGCATATTCGATATAAGAAGCATGGTTTTAATCCCACAGGGACAGAGGAGTAGTAAAACTGTACAAGGCAAATTAACAAACAGAACGTTCACCTTGCTAAATGGATACAATAATTGGCTTTCTTCAAGTTCCCCCCTCCACGAGGGCTGGTTAGTGGTTGAATGCCAGACTGACGGTCAACTTGCATAATCAGCAACATAAAAAGGACATAACACATAACATAGAGATAGATTACATTAAGGCCATGGTTTGAGCATTCAGTAAAAAGGGTGGTGAGAACAGGTTTGGGGAGATTACATAGACAGTCATCATAAATGATTATACAAGCAATCAAGATGTTTGAAGAGAAATATTAAAGACAGTATCATAATGAGCATATCAATAAAGAATCAAACAAACATTTGGAATTGCTGTCATGTGGACAAAGACATAGTTCTGCAGTTGCCAAGGCTATGGAACTTTGCCCTAACTGGGTATTTGTAAATGGCATTTCTTTAAAGTGGAATTCTGGCCATGAAATGATATTGGTAATAACAAGGATGGATCAAATCTGTAATTATCATGCTTTTGATTTCTGAGAAAAACAAAAGAAATAATAAAAGGGTTAAGAATAAAGAAAACCATATTGTAGAACATACTTTATATTATATGGTTGATTTGGTAGCATGGTCAAATACAAACACATATTCTGTAGATTATCAGTGACTGATTACAATGTTTGTAAGGTCTCTTCTCTAGTCCAAACAAAATGCTGATGATATTCTTCAATGATAGTTCAGAATTGACTGGTTATAGTAAAATACCCAGTTATCAAGGCACAGTTTCACAAACACACCAAATTTACAAAACATATTCACAAACACTGATATATATGATATATATATATTTAGATAAATATTTACAATGCAATATGTACAGAAAAATGTCAAACATAATACCAGTGTTGATAAAGATGTTAGAGTTGATATGACTCTGATGTGGAGAATCTATTATCCCCACTACATGTCAGACGGATAACTAAAATTAATCTGTACAGCTATCATTTAATAAAGTAATCAAATTAATATATATGGCAAAATTAATTGACTGATTTATCATGCATATATTAAAGGGAGAAAGAGGAATTAAGTTATGCATAAAATTTAACAAAACTTTTTTATTAAAGATTAAATGTCCAAGTGTCAAATTTCATTCCATGCCGTTTGTCATCACAGTAGGATTGTGAACATTTCTGACAAGCTCTTGGGGACTCCCAGAATAGAACACCCACGTGCCTTCTATTCTCGGGCCCGCAGAACAGCACAGGACCCCAAGTTCTCAGAATAGTACACAGGCCCCACAAGGAGCTGTACAAGAAATAAAATAAACAAAAAAAAACATATAATACAAAAGATTGTGACTACTGTAGTATATTGTAATTAACATAAATATATTGTAATTGTCGTTAATCACTAATGTCAAGGGCTTGGTGAAACATGTAAGTTCCAATACATATAATAATATCCTCTCTTTGCAACTGTTCAGAATTCCAATCGATAGCACTTAATGACTGCATACATCTGACATGGGTTTATCAAAATGGCATTATTAGAGACGTACAAAAACAGTTCAATTGACAAATGGAAGAGAAACACAGTCTTAAATATTAAATATATTACATCTTTACAGTATACAGATGTTCGAGCTTTCTTGGACTGGCAACTGTCAATGCGTCAAATGAGGTGTTGCCAAATAATGTGCATAAGGTATCCCACTTTTTGTAACAAATTTGATTGGATTTGAGATCAGAATTACACATTTCTCTGTAAACTCTTTCAACTTATCTGTAAAAACAAATGACTATACATTACAGACGTTTTGATAGTGATTGAGTATTGGCATTCCCTGAACGCCTATCACAATTCCAAACTGAACACTATAGTAAAACATTTACTTTTCAGTAATAAACAAATAAATACAAGACCATCTTTGAAATGTTTGATTTAAACTACAAGTTGGCTTTAGAAGCGAATCCTGTCTTGAAATTAAAGATTGCATACAGTAATAAGATGAAAGGAGAATATGGGTGTATAACACACAAAGTCTGAATTATCAATAACAACCATGTACAAATAAATACAGTAATTATTTGTTTGGAGTGCCGCCAGTAAGAAATGTTGTGGGTTGTCTAAAGAAGATATCACAGTTAGTTCCCAGTACTTAAGATTTTCACTGAGCTCTACTGAACAGCACTACTGGACATCTATCACAACACAGAAACCACAACCAGTAGACAACATGACCAGTGAGCAGGTCAACACTAAAACATCACTGGCTATCGGATTACCACAATGCTCAGCTACATTCTCCTAACCTTTTATACAACATTTTTGTTGCTTTATACAATTTTTTTTAACAATATATTATTTGATTTCATAAAATAACTTGGAAACTGGGAATGAATCTATGATGTGGAGCAGGCTTTCATTAACCTTCCATGTTCAAAATTATATTTATGTCAGACTAAAAAATATTTGAACTTAATAGAAAGAAGCAGCATTTTTTTCACAATAAAAGGAACTGACCATGCCAAATACATGAGTGACTTTGGAGGCTGACTAGCTATTTGTCACATTGTAAAAGCCATTAAAACGAAGAGAAACTCTTATGGATAAAAGAATATTAACAGGATTTCTTTTCATTTTTAAATTTATTTTATAAGTTTGATAAAAGCTTGAATCTTACAAGCACAAATTCCAAAAGAAGATGAAATCTTCACAGTATTGTTGTAAGAGACAAGTATGACCGTTTAGCAAAGGAAACTTTTAAACTAGCCTGAGAGGAGGCAATTCCAAGCACACTAAAATATCTCTCTGAATGAGACCTCGGATGGTCTATGGACACTGTACATTCATAAATAATTCACTTTGGACTGTAGACTCTAACACGAGTAAATCTCTGCAGAAATATATATTTAGATATATCTATAATAGGTAAATAATCATGATATAAAAGGAAAATACAAGACGGTTTTCAATCTTCTGGCTTCCAATGTACAATCACTGACATCACAAAATAATCCTCTATCATAGAATTCACGAAAGATACTGATGTAGAGTAAAAGGCAAAATCACTTCTGTTAGACTTTTCACATTTCAAAAGCTTTTCAAAAATTACGCACCAGATTATAGTTTGTAAAATAGATGTTGTCAGACTAGCCCAGAACAGGGACTAGATATCATGGAAGACGTCAGAAAGGCCAGGCAGTCATTGGTCAGGCACAGAGGCTACGTCATCTGTACTTTCACTATTCAAGTCATCTCCTCCAGGACTTGACCAATCAACCATTTCCAATGTTATGTAAATGTTAGTTACAGCTCAACCAATTCGATAGCCCCTTTGTCAATTGTGTGGCCAAATAAATGTCAGTTATAGCCAAACAAAGTCCATGCTAATTTGAGCATTGGTAATGTAGGAACTCTTCCCCGCTAATCTCCTTGGAATATTCGTTCAATCACACATGGGGAACATTGACGTTATTGATCAGTTTGATTGGATAAAAATGAAACTCCTGTGGACAACAGCACAGGTTTTATCAACATTCCCTGTTGACCTTAATCAGTCGTGACCAATCATTTAGTCTCCATGGGTGATTAATCAGACACTGGTAAACTGACCAATCAGCTTGAACTAAGGGTAACCAATAAGATATTCCCATGGAAAAAGTTAACCAATCAGCTTGTGCCATTAGAATGTGATCACCTACTCCTCTTGATAGCTTATCCACGAAACATTTGCTCAATGTCACGTATCTTTGAGCATTACTAGTCCCTGTTTGATATAGTGTACTAACTCCCAAATACTGCTGTGTAATGTCAATGCTTTCATCTGTAACTCCAATGCTTCACAAAACTCTGAAAAAATAGAACAAACATATTTGAAACGCATACTTAAGAATGTAACAGTTTGTTTGTTGCAGCTCTATCGCCATGTTTGTTGCTATTTAACTTCTGTAACGTCGCCAAGTAAAGGGAACATGATTCCCCCTGTTTTGTTCTGGTGACCTTGAAAATCAAACTCATAGTTACATCTATACTTGTCCTCACACATTTCTAGCTTTTATCTAGCTAATTAATGTTATGATTTTACTTTGAATAATTAACAGACATCTAACACTTATAATGTGACCCATATCTTGTTCTTGTAGTAATAGTTCAATTCTCAGCGGCCAAATACAAACAGTACAAAATTGTCATTGTTAAAGAAATAGGATGTTTGTTTGTTTGACTGGGATTCAACATAGTACTCAAAGGTATTTCACTTATATGACAACATGCCAGCTCGATGGGTGAAGGATAACACTCTCGACACAACTGGCAACAAACAAAGACAGGACGACAACAACAGGACGCAATACAGACACCCCAAACAGATCGGCTTCCTGTTCCCCTTAAGCTCTGAGAGCAGCAGGGCAACATGAAGCTCCCTCCAACCGCCCGCAGAAATAGGATGAATAACTAACACTGAATATATTATTAAACAGCCATTATGCAATATTCTCGTTGATGCCTTAAACCAAGTTTTCTTTGTTTGATCAGGGACCTTTCAGTGTGAAAGAGCAAGAGAACAACATACAATTGAAAGCTATTAAAAGAAATCATGAGAATGACCTGGGCATTCTGTGCTGGCTGTATCTCCCTGTTCCCAGAGATCATGTGCCTGCAGTAGATAGCTCGTGTGGTTGATATACTGTGACGTGATGGAATGTATTCTCTGAGGTACACTTATAAAGCCAGGTGAGGTGACCGCTCCCGTACACAGGTTACCATTAGCTAACTTGGACGGGTTAACATCACAGCTACTGCTCTGTAAACAATCAAACGAATATGGATTGGCAAATTTCTAAAAGCTTTGATGTGAACGTCATTAATTATTTTAGTGACCTTTATTAAATGATAAGGCCCAGGGAAAAACAAAAAAACATGAGAAAAGTGAGCTTTGCCCACCCAATGATACTCCCCTGCACCCTGTCTTTCAGGAAACATGTTTATCAAATAATGGAGGCTTTTACAAGTATATATTAATATACAACTTATTAATTGGTGCTCAATGACAAGCGATTTCTACACTATAGATTGCCAGAATGGAACTATGCATTTTGATCTTGTTGAAATGTGTTCATTAAAGAAACCACTGTGGTAAATAAAACAATAAAAATAAACACAGTAAAAAAAAACCCTGTTAGATTAAACGCTGTAGTTTAAAAATAATAAAAACTCCCCTGATTGCTTAATCACATCCGTGCTAAAAAAAATAACATATGCTAAATTGACTGCTGTGGTAAAAATAAGAAAACAAAAAAGCAAGAGTGATAGATTAACCAATAAAGTAAACACAGAAAAATACCCCAAGAGCTATATCAACCACTGTGGTCAAAATACATCAATTGGATTTACCACAACAAACAAAAACGTCCAAGGGTACAAAATTAATGACAGAGATAACAAAACAAACTTGAGGTTAATGGCAGAGAATAAATAATGAGAAGTTTCATATGATCTTCTGGGCAAGTCAACTTCAGCTCCGACTAAACACATAGACAAAGACATGGAAGGAGGTTTTCTAAATGAACACAATAACAAATGCTATTAATTAGTTACCTGGGAGCCAACTGATCCTATACTTCCAGCTGGGGAAGGTGTAGGAGACATGGGGGATGGGGTGCCAGTACCCCGGTTATTCCAACTCGTCTGGTGGGGGGAAGGGGCAGCAGCTGTCGGCTTGGCGTTACCCTTTAATACAAATAGAATTATTCAGAGCTTTAGGAATGCTGAACAACTTTGTTATCCTTGATGAAATGTTTCAACTCAATCATCACAACCTATTTCAACCCAATCATCAATCATCACAACCTATTTCAACCCAATCATCAATCATCACAACCTATTTCAACCCAATCATCACAACCTATTTCAACCCAATCACCAATCATCACAACCTATTTCAACCCAATCATTAATCATCACAACCTATTTCAACCCAATCATCACAACATATTTCAACCCAATCACCAATCATCACAACCTATTTCAACCCAATCATCAATCATCACAACATATTTCAACCCAATCATCAATCATCACAACATATTTCAACCCAATCATCAATCATCACAACCTATTTCAACCCAATCATCACAACTTAGGTACAAAGTAGCTCATAAACACAAACAAGAAATCAGAATAAATTTAACATTAACATTTGAGTGAAATCTTTAATATGCGAATGTCAAAATAAACCTCACTATAATTAATGTGAATCAATGTTTGATTGAGGTTAAATGGAATACTTAAGGTTGCAAATTTGGGGGGAGAGGGAGGGGATAAATCTCCCATAATTATTTGAGTGAAAACTATAATACGCAAACTTGAAAACAGATAAAACTCTAACAAAAATGATCCCCAATCAATGAAAATAAACAAAAGTACCTTATTATGATCATCAATTACACGCTTAAGACGCAAAGTTTCAGCCTTTTTTAATTTGAAAAGTTTGAGGCACAAGAGGGACTGGATACGGAGACTGTAAACAAAAGAATAAAATTACTGATACATAATAACACTGTTGGTTAACTCATTCACTACCACAGGTCAACCAGGCATAGGCTACTGCAGTCTTTTGCTGCACTCATCCCCAGCACAAACAGGGGCAGGCTGAGCTGTATGAAGAGAATGCCTGCTCGTTCGTTTGATTGTTTGATAGGGTTTTACGTCATACTCAAGGGTATTTCACTTATATGACGACGTGCAAGCCCAATGGATGAAGGAAACCACCCTGGTAACAAACAAAGACAGGACTGGACGAATACAGGACAACAACAGGAAGCTATACAGACACCACAAACAGATCAGCTTCCTGTTCTCTTTAGCTCTGAGAGCACCAGGGCAACATGAAGCTCCCTCCAACTGCCCGCTGAAGATTTGCTTGATTGTAGTTTAACGTCGTACTCAAGGGTATTTCACTTATATGATGACAAATACAGAACATCACAAACAAATCTGCTTCCCGCTACCTTGTAGCTCTGTGAACACCAGGGCAACAGAAAGCAACCTCTTTTCTCCCCTCTTACGATCGACCAAGGAAGATCGACCAAGGAAGCCGAGGAAGTATTGTGCAGGGCCATGGCCCACCCGCTCCCTGTGGGACTTTTAGAGCACCAGTAGATGCTCGGGGGTGGGAAGCCGGGCTGATAGGACATGCATACAAGCGCTCCTGGTAGTGAAAGGGTTAACTACATAATCATGAAAACTGACAAATATAAAAGTATCAAACGTGTAAACAGCGCTTTTATTTGCTTAGTTCTATGTGGTACAAGGAAAGATTGCATTGCTGATATTTGTAAAAGAAACAAAATAAAAAAGGCTGGTTGAATCCATTCAACCAGATTCATCAAAGCTGATGGTTTCACCAAATTACACAAGATTTTGTTGAGTTTTGTCATAGTAAATACCTTAATACTGAGAGTCGTTTCTCAATGCTGGGGTTGTCTGGGTCAGGATGAGTGTTCCTGAATTTCCCAACATGAGCACTCCTGTAAAGATCAGTGTATAAACAAAGTCACATATAATTTGATCAAACACGAGTGAGTAAAATATAGCTAATGGATTGAAGTTCATCTCCTTTGTGTCTTCATTTATTAAACCCCATTTTTATTTCTAACAGGGCTTAGTTTCTAAACCAGGATTTTACATGCACAAAAAAAGGGAGTTAATTCAAGAACTAGGTGCTTTATTCTTTACCCAGACAATGAACAGTAATGAGCTCATCCATTGTTTAATTGAGATTCATTTCATCAGTTGTATAGTGCAGCTCTTAGAGTAAATATACATTTGTTACTGAAGGACGGACAATAGCATAATAGCATTTCTAAGTCCCCCCACCCGCCCCTACTATAGCAGCAAGGAAAGAAAGTGCAGTTTAGATAGTTTTGTTTTATTGGTTGGTTCCACTTGAGATGAAGAATTGAATTTTGGTTTACTGGAGGACTTACTTGAGTAGAGCCAGTGTGTCAGAATACATCCTAAAGCAGCGGTTAGTGTCATTCAGATGCTCCTGTTCTATGGCATAGCCACTCAGTATAAACGATAATACAGCGTCCGTGTAGAGTAGAGATCGATGATTCTTATCAGCCTGAAACAATAATTCAACTTCTGTTAACAAGGCTTATCCTCATAGTTACACCGTTAGGCTGCTAATACAGAGCACTTTGGACAGCTCTTTTGCAGTATCAAGAAATAATTAGTTTTATCATTATATGGTCTCTTTTTGTTGCAGTTCATGTTTTACTTAAAAAACCAAATCCAGACACTGTTTACATCTCATCTCAATTAATGTTATAAAGAATAATAACTATTGAGAAATTTAAATGCATACCAAGTTGTCTGCTTCACGTTTCAGTTTTTTAGCTTCAGAAATGTATTCATCAGCCGGTAATAATCTGAAACAAAAAATGATAGTTAAGTTAAAATATGGAACAAAATGTTTCATTAAATTAATTTTCTCTCATTTGTTTAGCTCAAGTTACTTCACTAATGTGAGTCATTTTTAGATTTCATTAGTTTTTTGTATGTAAATCACCTGTTAGGAGTAAATAGTTGGGTCATTTGGGGCCTATGGAGGTAATACTGAAAGAGAGTGACAGAAACAACAAGTCATATTGATTTATTGGAGTCTGGTGACAACCTCAAGGCTATTACACTGACATGACAACAGTGCTTTTCAACAGTACCAGTAATGAACACTTAGCATAACCATAGAAAATGTGAAATGTGTACCACGCGGAAAAATTTCTTCCTCCAGTGCTATGTTTGTTTGTTTAATTGGTATTTAACATTGTAATAAGTGTATTTCCCTTATATTACGCGGATTGTCCACTTCACACTGGGCATTACTTGAATATGGCGGAAAACCGAAAGGAACCCTCATTAAAACAATCCCTGCGATTGCAAGAACCTCATCATGTGACTGGCTCATATACCAGACTCGAACCAGTGAACGGTACATCAAAGAAGAACAAGGAAGCCATGGTGCTAACCACTTAACCTAGGCCTCCAGTGCTAGGACAGCATTGCTACACTCCAAACAAGCTTCCTTTTGCCAGAAGGACAAGAACTAAATCTATTAGATATAGCTAAAGTATATTTCACTTATATGTAGTAAATAAAATAGAACAGTTAAAAAGACACAATAATACAACTAGTAAAAGTCTAGTGTTTTGCTCTATTGAAAAAATAATGCATTTCTTCATAAATAATTATTTAAAATGAAAATTTAAAATTTTGATGGACCACTATTGGCTATCTGTATGTGTCCTGTTGAGGAGATATAAATTCTTGGTATGTTTCATGCACTTATTTCAATTCACCTGGGTTGGGTTGTTCAAAAGTTAAGCCAGGCTTAAATTTGTAAAAAGAAACTCAGTTGTGACATGATGTTGTACAACAATAGTAGTAAAGTCAATACACAACCACCTGCTGAAGGGTACTTATAAGACGATGTATTCTCCACTACACACACTTCCTTGCCTAATTACAGTGCAAAACCAGTAGGAAACCTCGTAAAAAACACCCACCCACATCATGTGACTCATTCATATACCTGATGGTAGACAGACTCGATCCATGAACCATGAATTGAAGTATGATTAGTAAGTGCACAACTGCACACGCTAACCACTAAGCAACGGCAGCGGGCCTTAAGACACATGGGATTCTCTGATATGATCCTGGTACAACATCACACACACACAACCAAAACTCATGTGATTGATCTGCTGACACATGCAGTTTGTCCAGATCTTATTATAATCTAATATTTTAGCCACCTATGTCAAATAACAGATTACTTACTTATGAGTTTGTTTTTGTCTTTTCTGTGGTATTGTGATATGTGGGTAAGTATTAAGAGGAAATGTACCAGTCTTCCCATTCTCATGGGCAAAATCCGGCCTCTCAGACTTGATCTGAACCTGCAACAAATAACATTTATTGAGCTACAAACTTGTCCCATCTATCAGTCAGTTATTTATATATATGTTAAAGTGTGCATTAAAAGGGAAACCGCACACCCAAAAACTATAAGGAGTGTCTTTATTATCAATTACCTAATAAAAGGCCTCCCATAAAAACATTTTTCACACTCCTGAATTTTGATTAAAAAATATATAACTTTTTTGTTCGTTGTTCAGAAAATAACATTTGGATTATTTTCTTTATTTAAGGATATCTCAATAGCTGGCTGACATAACTGAAGTTGCTATTCACATAAAGGTGTGTGGTAAATCAGGTGTGCTTCGGCATGCAAGAGTGATTTTCTATACCACTGATTGTTCTCAAGATCTGTGACCAGAAGACTACAATCTGTGGTCAGAGCTTGGCTTTGTAACATCAGTGTACAGAGATCAGAGACAATGGAAGTAATAACTGAAAGCAATGGAGTGTGACCCCATACAAGTAATTTACTTTGAGGGCCGCAAGTAAGTTTACAAGTTGTACTAATGAGAAGACACATTGGTCTCCTACAGAAAGGTCTAATGAATCATAGTAATGACAAGAAATCAATAATCTCCAGTATACAATGAGCTTCCCCACTATATACACACCATAGATGTAGACTTGATGGGTCTTTCTAACAAACTTAATGTAAATCCAAAAAAAGATTTTTTCAGAATACTACTAAAGTGTTAAACAATAATCATATGTATTTCTTTACTCAGTTTAGTGTAAATCTATATGTTGATATCCATTCAACTTTATTTTCTCATTAAATGTTTTATTAATGTTATTATTTCAATGCATTTCAAGGAAATTATGCTTGTACTTTATAACAAATGAATACATGGATTGGTTTGTTAAGATCTGAAAACAAGATAAAGCATTTCGCGTGTAACTAACATAGAACCTGTGTGCAGAGTCTGGCCATTAGCATAGGATATGAAAACTGAAGTTTGTGGCTTATCTATATGGATTAAAATATTTCTACACAAATTTCCATTTAGATAACATCAGACATGTAAAGTCAATTGTGGGACAGATGATCTCTTACCAGATTATCCTCAGCTGGCACGTCACATTTCCTTCGCTTTGTTTTCTCCTTGTGACTAGAGTTTGAGGAAGTACTACTGCGGCGTGGAGGATTTTTGACTGGGCTTTTACTAGCAACCTCCTTCTCCTCGGATATCTTACTCCTGAAATAGCAATCAAGACTACATGAAAAAAAATATAAGGAAAACATAAAATTGTATTTCAGTTAAGTTAAAAACTGTACAGTACAGTACAGTAAAGCATTTTTTAATGTTAATGAATTCGCAAGACATTTCAGCTTATGTCAGAAACAATTCTGTAAAGAACATGTCAAACAGCAAGGATTAATAGTTGTTATTAAATTAGTTGATAAAACAAAAACAATGAAATATAGTTGCTTTCTTCTGTTACATGTAGTTTTGCTTGCCCAAAGGTGTAACAATTAGATTGCTAAAAAAGTCTTGTTTTTTACTCTAGGGCCTTTTTACATGTATGGTCAGCGATACACGTAATTCAAAAGTGTGAGAAAAGAAACTAATTGTTAAACACTGAAAATTTATTTTCTCCAGTATGGCCTACTGTTAGTTTGTAGGTAGATTTTAATTTTGATGGTGTATGTGCACAAATTGTCATTTCGAAATTGGGACAAATATTAGGTTTGTTTGTTTGTTATTCAATATCATACCTAAGGGTATTTCACTTATATGATGATGGAGTGTTTGCTTCATTCTGTTTTTCCCTAATTACCTTTTCGGATAGCCCAACACATAAGGATATATACATGGATCTGATCATGCATACAAATCAGAACCGATACAAGTCCAAACTAACAGCAACAGTATTAGAGACTCTACCGCTAGTCAGGAGTATAAAATGCGACTCTTATCTTTTCGTGGCTTTTTCGGGTATTTCCAAAGGATGATTATAGTAACATCATATATATTTAG
>JAVFBW010114214.1:0-15851 GCA_034783835.1 Mopalia ciliata | reverse complement strand
AAAGTTAATTTACCTCCAGTGCTAAATCAAGACAGCCTTGTTACTCTTCAAACAAACTTCCCTTAGCCTGAGGGACAACAAAATCAACAATCATCACAAACAGTTAGGGAAACACATCTTCACTGCTGGAAAAAGTTTAAGTAACACCAAATGTCTTATTCCTTTGTGTCAGCTTTGCTCAGAACTGCCTTCATTGGTAAGTATATAACACCATTCTGGTATTTCACTTGTACAATGACAAGGAACTCCAGTTATAGCTACAGTAAGACAAACTGTATCTGTCTGTTGGAAAATTAATGTTCTTACAATGTTAATTACAGCCAAGATTATAATTGAAACACACTGCCCAGACCAACATGGAACCTGCCTGACATATGCTTTAGGCTTTAGAAGAACTTAAGAGTGCCAATGATTTTGCACCTGGAAACAATGAAGAATGGCTAAAATTCTAAGGGGCAAAACTGTTTGGTTTGTTTGTCAAACATAATTTTAGAAGCAAACATCTAAAACCTTTCCTGAAATAAGTGTTCGCTGTACAGGTAGGTTATTTATTCCTACCCTGCGTCAGACAAAGTGTCTAAATCTTGAGCGCCTTGTTCTTTAACATGGAGTAACCACTAGATAAAACAAGAGTGATTTACAACATCTTGCTCATTTTGGTTATATTAAAGAATTAATTGGAAATCGAGATATTGCACATGCATAGGACAAAGAAAATGTATCTTTAAAAGGGTGTTAAGAGGTGTGTACAGGTAAATTGACCTTTGTTTATTTGCATGTCTGATTGAGGTTTCACGTTGAACTTGGGTTACTTCACTCATGTGATGGTGGGATGGTGAAAGAAACCAGCCCAAGATGCAATTGGTAACAAATAACTTAAAGACAGGAAAAATACATGGACATCAAAAACATATCACTTTTGTGTTGCCCCTAAGCTCTGGGGACAACAAAAAGTGTCCGCTGAGCACATGACTTAAGAGTACCGGTATCCCATAACTTCATTCTGCCTTAGCTGACAAACAATAGATACTTAAAAAGGCAATTAACCCGATTCTTCGAAGCCTTATCAATCATTTTAAATTTACAATAATAAATTTTTATCTCAAACCTTTATTAAAAAAGAGCCAAGTACATTTCTAAATTTACTCATAATTAAAGAAAATAATTGCACCATAGTCCACCAATGAGTGACCAGCACCTTGATAATTATACATGTATACTCGCTGGTGGTCATACAAAAAATAGGCTAAATAGGTGGGATAAACTTCTTACATCTGCACCCATGGCATACAAATGGCTGCCTTTCATCATTCAACATAGAAATTCATGATTTATCCTGAAACATCAAGCTATGATGAAATTGAACGTTGCAGTGTTATTGTGCAGAATTATTTACAGGGTAACATTTACAGCTACTTAGCACTTTGTTCTCAATCTCTTCATTATTTGTACAAATTATTCTGAAATTTCAATGAATTCTTAAGTCGAATAATCATTAAGTCATAATTCAGTGCATTTAACAGAATATACACTCAGTCAATAGTTCAACAGTTGCTTCCCTTACACCACTTCTCTACTGCATGGAGGTACATGTGCAAGTATCTAGGATTCTAACAAGACATGCCATCGACAGACTTGGTCCCCTTTATTTTCTCTCATGTCACTCCAGTGCGATAACTCTTCCTCACCACTGCTGTTTTGACCTGGAAAAACAAACATCAAAAATTTAATTTCCATTTCATCAGGGCTTAAAATGGTCAGTGCACCAGCTATAGCCCATGGTAACTGACCGAGAAAAAAAGATAACCTTAAAAGCATGTGTTTTTCCTTGCTGATCAAAAAAAACAAACCGAATTGATTACCTAAGTTACCGAAGTTCGAGCAACGACACAGTGGCGAAAACATTACCAGGAAAACTCAATACCTCATCACAATTACCTCCCTTTCGTAAAAGTTGTCCCCCTTAATCCGTTCATAAACCTTACACACTATAAAAGCACTCACTCAATTAACTAATGGAGAGAAGTCTGTGTATTAAGAAAGATAATCAAAGACTGAATTAACATTTTTTAATAGACCAAAACAGTTATGAAATCAATATAAATGTTAAAATTTTACAGACCAAATAAAAACCACTAAAATAATTCTGTATCAAAAAACTCTTAGCCAAAAATTGCCCAACAGTTTGATACCAAATAACTAAAGAAATGAGAAGACACCTAAGCAAAGATTGAGGTTCCTCTATTTTTCGATAGAGGGCACTTTTTAAAAAATCAGCACTGCTCTGGTCACAATGCCATTAAGACTGAATACAATCTGGTTTCATATTTCATATTTCTGTTCCATAGACTTCTGGTTTATATATAAACATTTACCTAGCGCAAACCATCCAATCATTTCTTTCTTCTTCATGCTGCGTTTATTGTAGACGGAGACCATAAGGGTGACCTCCGCAAGTTGAAATAGAGCTACCTGGAACATGAACATCTCTTTGAAGAGAGGATTGGGTTGTCCTCTCCTGATTGACGTTTTACTGCGTGCAATCTCCTGACCAGTCGGTGACATCATCGTTAATTTAACATAAGTATCTGAAATGGAGTGAATCAGGAGTCAGAACACGATTTGTATGATTGGGATTACCAATGCTTGATTAATTGATTGGTGTTTTACGCAGTGCTTAAGGGTATTTCGCTTATATAACGTAAATGTATGCCAACAATAATTGACACTAGCACAACCAAGATGTGAAGCGTTTTCAAAATGTTGGAAAATTAATTTTCCTCCAGTGCTAAGCAAAGACAGTATTGCTAGTCTTCAAACAAACTGTTCTTCCCCTCAAATGATCAACAAAATTTCAACAAAAAGTTTGGATCATGTTACCCTAAGCCCTGAGAGTACAGGACCATAGGAATCTCCCTGCCAACTGGCCAGTCAGAGCCAAGGAAGGTATAATCTGACACTATCTGACACCCACTAAATTACTATTTCACATTGTACAGTGGCTTTCAATTTATGACAGGATAATTTACTAAAAAGCTGTTTTTATGTACAAAATAATTCATAACATGTGTCCCATGTACCTAAAAGAACTGTTTCATCCAATCAGTCAAATCACCACACAAACCCTAAGATCAATAACAAATAACAATCTGTATGTCCCCAAACCAAAATGCAAGTATATGACTCAAAGTCTAAGATATACAGGAGTGAAACTCTTCAATGAACTCCCTGCTCATATCAAAAATCACAATCCTTAAACTGCTTTAAATCAAAAATGTTACATTTTATTCACGGTAAATATAAATGATAACTTGCGCTCTCTTTTCATAGAAATATTGAAATAATTCCACCCTCCTATGCAATATTTTGTACATTGTTATTGTTTTTTTTATATGTTTGGTTATTTGTTAGTTGCTTTTTTTTTTGTTTTTGCTTTTTTTCTTTGTTTGTTTTTTTTTTCTTTCTCTCTCACATCTATTGTTTGTTGAAATCTATTTGTTATGATTGTTCATGATACCCATTGTGATGCTTTATTCAAATTCTCTCTTAGGGCATCAGGGAAGAACAGTTTTTGAAAAACTGACTGAGTTTATATATTGTATACACCCTTGTTAAATAAAGTTATATATATATATATATACAAACTTTTTTATTTTTGACAAAAGTTTTTAAAACAAAACCTAGATGCAGCAATAAAAAGAAACACCTTGTGATTTTTCTGGATAACTACTGTCATTCAAAAGCCTATTACCTGGTGCTCTGTTCATAGCCATGTTCCTGAAGTTACTTCCCTTGAGCACCTCCACAGATAACCGTCCTGTTGTCCCGTTATAGGCTAGACCAATCAAAAGCTCTGGCATACCTCCGTGCTGCATGGACTGTGTGGATGACCCGCTGTCACTACGAGACAAACTCGATACATCAAACTTGGAGTCAGCATGCTGGAAACAATGGAATGTAACAAATTAATATACTCTCCATGATACAAATTATGACCATGTAGAGCAAAAGGATATAATTTACCATAACAGAAAATCTACTTAGATTACAGAAGAAATAGCTCGACTCACTCCCGACCAGTGTCTTGAGAGCAGGTGGGTTTCAAGGAAATGAAAAATTTTAAATAACATGTTTGAATATTTTGGAAACATAATTTATTTTGTTCAAACATTTTACATGTAACAGTCTTGACTACGTACCAGCAATCCTTTAACTGTCTTAGGTCATAAACCTAAGTACTGTAAATTTGATGCATACCTGTCTACCCTCGTGCAAATTTGACAAGTATTTTTTTAATGGTTTGTGTATTTTTATGTGACAGCATAGCAGAGAATATTTCTTTATGTGTGTATTTTGATGGCCTATTGGAGTATTTTGTATAAATTATGTGTACAAAATACACCCGAATACACAGGGTAGGTAGGTCTGTTGATGTATAAATATGGATGCTTTTCACTTCCTACAGGAGCTATATAACAGTTGTTTATTTAAGTATTTTTACATATTTTTACTGTAAAGAAACAAAATTTAGCTTGTCTTCACTAGGATTTGAACTCGGCACCTGGCTAGTAGGGCCAATACTATGTATTTCTGGATAATATAATATAGAGATTGGTCAGCAGGCCAAGGTCAGCAACTCTGTCATAAGAATTTATAGGACACTGGTCATATTTAAAAAGGGAGATAACTGTTGTTGACTTACACTAAGGTTTGACCTTGGTTCCAGAACCACCCAATGTGTAGAGGATATGTCGAGATTAAGACACCCAAATCCCACCACACATTCCCCGATCATTCTCTCTCTCCTCATCCTCTCCACACCATACAGGCGGAATCGAACACCCATGTCATTCACCTCCTCTGAAAAATGGCGAAATACACAATAAGATTGGCTTATTGGATAAAGGGCCGTATATATCACCTACATATATGTTATGAGTGTATTCCAACAAAAATTGAGATTAGCACAACTATAACATTTGACATTTTTTTGTAAAACTTGAAAGTTTGTGGTAAAAATGATGACGCAGATCCCATCTTACCTTTTTTAACTTTACTGAAGACAAAGACCTCTTCATACGAAGGGTTCTCTCCTGTTTTTACTTTGGTCTTGCATCTCTGTTTCTTAGTGGGGAGGAGTAATAGGCGGACCTGAGAATGATTAGTCCCGCCCCTTTCTTTAGCAGGTACCTCCCTGGCCTGTATCACAGTGATTGACATGCTGGCGTGCTTGGGATCATATTGGAAGGTGACTTCAAGACTGCCACATTTTGAGATGAGGGGTGCCTCATGCTGAAGGTCACTGACATCAAACAGGTGCTCCTGGAAATGTGGACATTTAAATTGTTTGTTCAACAAATCGTCAAGTTAATACATACATATATTAACATACCTCAGATTTCTTCATCTTCATCAAAGTCAAAACAGTGCTCTTGGAAAACTAAGGAAAGATTATGCCTTTGTTTTACAGTTATACATGTAAACAGGAAAGTCTGTGTTTGTATTTTTATTTGGTGCTTAAATCTGTACTTAAGGCAATTTCACTCATACGATGGTCTGCCATTGAAATTTCTTTGAGTTTTGACACAAATGGCAACAGTAAATAGAAAACCAAAACCGGACAAAGACCAGACAAAATACAATGAGACCAAAAAAAAAAATAAGATTCCTGTGGTCACATAGCTCTGAGATCACCATGGCAACAGAAGCTCCCTCCAACCATATGCTTGCTTCATTAGTGTTTAACATTATGCTCAAGGGTATGTCTAAGGATTGTCCAGCTCACTGAATCAGGTTACGAATTCCTTTTGTCGTAAACAAACTATAACTTAGAAATTGAATGACCAAGATTCCCATTTAAAAAAAAAGAAGAAATATCTTAACTGCATTTTAAGGCTATATGTTTTTCAAAGAAATAGATTTTTGGAATTTAAATATCATTTATTTACATATAGTATTAAACGCAAAATAGTGAACTCATCACCTAACTTAAAAAAAAACTCAAGCAAAATTATGTCTGGGGTTTGACGTAATATATTTACAAAAATGAATTTTCTCAAAGGATTTTTAAAAAATTAGTAAAAAAAAAAAAGCAAAAAAAAACAAAACAAAAAAAAAAAAACAATGGTAAAATACTGTGATTATGATTTCAAAAATATGGTAAATCCCTTATCCCTAAGATTAAAGGCTTATCCTTTCTCGTACTCTAGTAGGGCCTACAGATGAGAACTCTTAAAAGGAGATAAAATAAATTGATTGATTGGTATTTAACCAATCATCACAGGCAAATTCACTCAATTCATTTCTGGGGAATGAATTACCTAGAGTACTATAGGGATTCTGTGGGAATTATCTGTCGGCAATCGATAAGTCTCAGAGTGTAATGTATAATCAAGTAGCACGGCTTATTAGGAATCTATTCCGAAGTCCACTCACAGGGAATCATTAACAAAAAATCAATAGAAGATCAAATTATACAACTTGGGAGTTCTTCGCAACTAAATTGGTAATCTAGCGGGAATTTTTTTTTAATGGGGTATGGGATGACGGCTATTAGAGAGTTTATCAAATTCATGTGTTAGCAAAATGGATAGAATGCTAAAATTAGGAATATCGAAAAAAAGTATGAAAGTCCATACCACAAAAGAGTCTCGAAGTGATTTTTGAGGTATTTTTGGTATCAATAAATCAAGTCTATATTGACTTCAAAAGAAAAACTACATAAATTAAAAATTTTAATTCTATCTTCATGTCACAAACACTTGTGCAAAATCTACATTCTGGAAGTTGATATGTTCGCTCTTTAGAACAAAGAATTTACCTTAATTTGTTTACCAATCCTACAATAAATCTCAAATATACCCTTCATTACTGATATTGAAAAATAAAATAAAAACCAAAAACAAAAATAATACTATTAAATTAAGTATTCCTAAACTATTATCATTTATAAAATTTAAATACTGATGAAAGAATGGTTTGTGTGTTTAATTGGCAATTGACACCATACTTAAGGTTATTTCACTCAATTGATGGTATGCCAGCATCATGGGACAGAGTAGAGGAATCCACAGTTTGATGCCAACGGGGATTGAGAAAGACATAACCGGACGTACCAATAAAGACAAGACAGGACATGCCAATAAAAACAAGATAGGTCATGCCAATAAAGACAAGACAGAACAATGACACTATGCAGTAACAGTTTCAACAAGAGATTGCCTTCTTTAGCTAGCTTCTTACAGTCGATTAATTACAATTTTACAATAAATATTTTTAAAGAAAAGAATTATTGAGGTCTCTACCTGGTCACAGTGAATAATCAATTCCTAAACAAATATTAAAATGCAATTTTATTTATAGTAAACGTCAGACTTCATGAAAGATTCTATGCTGTGTTATGTTCATGTTATTTTTTTTGAAAGGGCACTTTATTGTGGTGTTGTCTGACAAAACATTTTGTTAAAACTAAGAAAGAATAAGTACTCAGGTATATTAAGAGTGTAGTTATCTGTGAGTGTTGCATTTAGACACAGGTAGAACTATGTGATAGTCTACATGGGAGGACCTACGTCACTCACACAGCAATCAATAATTGATCAATATTAGGGGAGCAGGTGTCATTGTTGCAAACGACGTCATTATCTCAGGTGACAAGCGTGACAGGTATGAAAACAACACTTCGTGGCACATATGTATAGTCTCCCAAAATATATTGTAACATTGAAAAGGCAATGATATTTACATGATTACATCAGTAGGCGTTACATATATTTCTCTATTTATTTGTTCAACTTTGTATATTAAAGACTCAAAACCGGTTGTGAAATAGTTCAATATTATAATATTTAGTGAAACAGTGGCCTTAAATGATAAAAATATTAAATAAAACATGGAAATATAATACATAGATACATATTTAACAGATAATGTAGACACTGCGGGCCATGTGAAAGTTTATGAACTGCTAACTTTCGCTTCAGTCCTTATAACTTTTTGAGGGGGACTGACCAGTTCTTAAATTGCCATATAGCCTAAAGTCCCCTTCATTATTTGCTATATTTTTTAAAACTTCGGGTTACTCTTCCCCGCTGGATTAAGCAAATTCGTCAGTCCTATCAAACAGTATTTTCACTGTTTATATTAATAGAGGGTACTTCCAATGGAAACAATTCAAAATTATTGCTGGCAGATATCGCTGAGCAATATAGGGCCTGCACCAAACACATGGTTTTGCATGAGACATTTAAATGAGGTATAATATAAGTTTATAAAAATACATAAATGAATATATATATTCGCATCATATATAATTCTAAACTAAATACAAATTTTAAAAACTAATGCATAAGATAAATCATGAGTACAGGAGATCAATTCCAATAAGACTAAAAACTTTTAAATAAAGAATAAAATTCCCATAGAATATATATATTAAAGAGCAAAGCAATGAAGCAAATTATGAGTATATATGGGCAACATTCACCATAATATATAAGCTCAGAATACCTGGATATGAAAGAAGGCAGATGCAAACGAATGTATATAATAAGGAAATATGAAAAAGTATAAAAAATTTAATAAAATTGGACTGTGGGGAGGATAAAAAACAGCAACAAAAAATTATGTAATAAAAATATTGGGCCAGAAAAAAGGAAGAGAAATGTTGCCTGATTGACATTATAATAGAAATGTAAAAAAAGATAAGCTCAATTGAAAATTCCACAAAAAGGTTTATAATTTATTGTGATTAAACTTTGAAATCGTTAATCGAAAAAAAAAAAAAAAAGGGTAAAACCTGATAGTTCATTGGTCGTAAATGGTTATATATACTTACATCTGAGTCTAACCCTTTACCATCGCCAGATAGAGGTTCACTTGCCAGGGAGTGGGAGGGCGAAGTTTGCTGATAGCCCTCATTCCGATAAGCCAGGTTAGGGTCTGAGGGAGGGTCAGGGGACTGGGTGGGGGGTGAGGAAGTCACATCTATACTACTACCATCACCATGACTTATCTCCCCTCCTATCTCACTACCTACCGCACTACCCGTCTCCTCGTGGCCTGATTTCTCACCAACAGACAACTTGCTGGCGGACTTGACTAGGAGGAGAAAATACAATAATATTGGTTAAAATAATGATCACATGGTATAAAATGTGTTATAACTGTTCAATAAATAAGTATTGTATAAAGGATTTGGAAATATTTTTAAAGCTGAACAAAATAAAATTAAGAATCCATCAAAAGATGTGCTCAAAACCAATTGTGCCATTTTTCACATCTTTCACATCTTTTTGATTCATACTGGCAGACCCGTAGCAGTTGGTATTTAGCGTCACCCTCGGAACAAGAGCTGTAGGAGTGGCCATTTGGACCGGTGTTCTCATATTTAAATTTGTTTAAGATTAAATTTGTGAGGTCAAACAAATATAAGGTTTCTAAAATTATATGTAAAAGAACCACTCTGAATTTATTCATTCATTGATTGTTGTCTTCGCTATGCTTAAGGGTTTTTAGCTTATAAGACAGCGATGCATGCCAACAATAATTGAAACTGACACAACCAAGATGTGAAGCATTTCTTTAATCTTGGTAAGTTAATTTTGCTCCAGTGTCAAGTAAAGACAGGATTGCTACTCTTCAAACAAACTGACCTTAGCCTGAGGGCAGACCACTCAGGCAAAACACATGTGAATAGCATATCAAGAATATATCATTAAACCTGATTGATTGATTGATTGATTGATTGGTTTTTAACACAATGCTCAAGGTTATTTCCCCTATATATTGGATGTGTACTCTACAGCAAATAATTGCACTAGCACTAACATAGAATCCATGATTTCCGCTGATAAGTTTAGCATAGTACAAGAGTAGTGTTACTCCGAAGAACGAAAGACTCATTTTGATTTCAATATAAATATGCTTCATGTCACCTTTCACATTACTTTCCTGATGATGGCAAAATAAATCGCCGAAATATTGAAGTCACAATGACAATTTACATTTTCGGAGAAATCATGACAATTTCTAATTTAATAATTTGAGTGCCTCACCCAATTTTCAAGTCCTTTAAATCACTTCTAAAGTATTGATTTTTTTAACAACATTTTAGGGGATTAAGGGTTTACATAAAATAAATACCGGATTCTTTTTTCTGTAATTTTGGTGAGGTTTTGGCCATGGTTTTGACGCTTCGTGTACTGGCTGACCGCTGCACAGCCTGATATTTCTCCAGGACATCCTCGTCACTGTCACTCGATGACGTATCATCAACTTCATCTTGACCAACACCAAATGAGTTCACTGTAATCAAACAACACACACGGAAAACATGTTTAATTGGAGTTGATACGGACTGGTAACGAATCAAAAAAGAGAATGATACTGCTTCAGAATTCAGGGATCATATAATAGCTTGTTTGTTTGTTTGTTTGATTGGTGTTTAAAGTCGTACTCAAGGGTATTTCACTTATATGACGACGGACAGAAATGCAGAACATCACAAACAAATCTGTTTCCCGTTACCCTTTAGCTCTGCGAACACCAGGGCAACAGAAAGCAACCTCTTTTCTCGCCTCAGTCTTACGACCGACCGAGGAAGCCGAGGGAGTATTCTGCAGGGCCATGGCCCACCCGCTCCCTCACGGGGCAACTAACAGTATAGACATTGGCAATTTAATTATCTCACCTTCACAATGTATATGACACTTATATGATTGTGTCTCGAGTGTGGAATGCAATAACCGGATGTTTTCGCTGCCTTTCGCAAAAAATAAAGCTTAATCGGGAAGACATGTGTAGTGTAATATTGCTTCATTAGCATATGTGTCATTATTTATTTAACGTAAAAAAGTAAAGAGTGTCAGTACAACGGTTTTCACAGTTGGAACATGTCAAATATATGTTGCTGGATACGGGCTAATGATCTCGTGGGTTTGCATTGTATATCTAACTAGATTGTTTGCAACAGCTTACAGCTCTCCGGTTCATATATTCTGTCACCTGTCAGACAACAATGGGGAATCTAGGACACACGACTTTGACTGGATGTAAAAGCCTTTGAAGGATTTTCTTGACAGATCTTTAATTTTGTTCGTGCTTTAGTGTAGATCTCCAATGTAAAGAGAACATCTATCGATATATTTCCAATGATAATTAGACCGGAAGAAGGATGGAAAAGTTCTCAAGTATTAAATAGTATTGTTTCTTTACAGTTAAAATAAATAATCAAGGAAATTGATGTCAATTGACCTCAAGAGATAATAGAATATTTTTAATGGGCCCATTTACCACCAAGTGACCAATGGGACTTATACCGCAATTAACTTTAATTTTGACCCATCGCACTATACACGATATAGATATAGATAATAACAGTTTTATTTCACATGTAAAGTATAATGTGAAACTGCTTGGTAACTTACAATTTGTAATTTTCTTTTATTGGCAATTCTAAAAGAGTGGGAAAATGATTCCACAAAGACACATGGATATATTAGGTGACATGCATAACTTTAATGCAACCAAAACATTGTGCATTCAAGATTACCTACTCTCATGAGACATGTATATTTCAGGTTATGCATTAGAGGAAAAAAAGGCTATAAGAAAAATTGCTGATGGGGTTTTGTCAAGTTTATTAAAGCATAAACTCGTAAAATACAGCTCTGCTTGTTTTAATAGCTAAATTCGTACAAAGGTCTGGTCCTAAAAAGTGTATATCAGATTTAATATTGTAGCTCACGCGTCGGAGGCCCATGGCCTTATTATAATTAACTTCGAATGGTTTCTCATAGGGGACACATGGTGACACTATCAAAGTAAATAAAATAAAAAACATAGCTCAGAATAGTTCATTTATCCTATAAATACGTATTATTCAAAGGATTAAAAAATTGATTGGTACTTACATTTGTCTTTTACTTCGTTTTCAATGGATTAAACTGGCTTTGTGTTCTCGTTTTTCGTCGATCCAACGTTTGATTGGAATCTCTAGTCGTCATTATGGATGACATGTTTCAAAGCTTATATACAACTCTGTGAAATTAAAAGAAGGCATTTCATTGGCTGTGACAAATATAGACGTCTTTCATACTGCCCAGGTGATAAATTTATCATTGTGTATCATACATTGGTCCATGTCCGCGTTGATAATAGTTTCGCGGTTAAACTTATTGGGAATCCCCTGTGTATCCGGATCCAAGGTCAAAGCCCGGATACTCCCCGTTTCTCATATCATATCAGTGTCAATTTACATATCTACTGCTGATCAGTTTTTATTTAAGTTTTGCTTTTGCTTTATATATAACTCATTTGAATAAAGATGTTAACTGTTATGTTATACAGCTCCTGCAGGACAATTATACACTAATTTTCGCCATTGAAATTTGTTAAAATTTAAAGTTGGAAATTTTTATTAATTCCAGCCTAGGTGGGACAGTGCAACTTTCGTTCTAGTATCATGTTTTATAATTTCATTTCAAAAAAACATTTCATTGTTACGTCATGGCACGCACAAGTTTATTTTTTTTATGAATATCGTGTTATTTTAAACTGGTGGTATTGTTAGTCAAACTGTGGTATGATGCACCATAGGGTTTTAGTATTTTTAACTGAGTAGAATATTGGATCGATAACGAATCAGATTTCGTGTATACACACGCGAGGGTACACTCAGATTTCTGACATGTTTCGGCATCCGCACAACCAGGTTTCTGCTATATTTACACAGCAGATTGCTCAGGCTTCTGACATGTTAAGGTACTGGTATATTTAGGACATATTATGAAATCGCAAGTGTTTGACATATATATAGACTCTCCGACATATTCATGTGCCGTTATACTCATTTTTCTGACAAGAAGGTTTCTGAGATATTAAGTAACCGGTATACTCAGGTTTCTGAGATATTAAGTAACCGGTATACTCAGGTTTCTGATATATTCAGTAACCGGTATACTCAGGTTTCTGAGATAGTCAGGTTTTTGTAGAAGGGATCAGGCATATTCGGGTATGGAAACTTTCCGGATGTCAGATATGTCAGATACTCAAGCAAGACGTACAGGCTGCTAAGGCAGGTTTTGCTATACTCAATTTTCTGACATAATCATATATCGCAGATAATACTATTAACCGGTTCACTAAGATAATTTACAGATAAGCCGAAGTTCGGTGCATGAATTTCACCTTTCAACCAACGCATATCGATATTTGATTTATTAGTGTGACTTACATTTCTATAAATCGTGCATGATATTCGGCAGGTATAGTCAGAGTTGAGTTTTGATTGCTATCGATCATCGACAAATCGTGCAGGAATGTTCTACTTGTCTCGTCTTGTATTTGATTGTTGCCAGTAGTGTTGAGTATACGACGTTAAACCCCAATCAAACAAACAAATACTACACAGCAGAGCTGATCTATATTTTATTCATTCTTGAAGTCCAGCCAAATGTGGTGGTTATGACACTGTTGTGTATGACAGTATATCTTAATGTAATACGTTCACTGATCAGTATTGTTGATAGAAAGTCGCACTAGTTGAACTTCCTCAAGTAGCCCCAATGTTTAGCCTTTTCCTGGTTACCTGAGGACGAAATAAAACGAATCAAAGAAAACAGATTAAGATCCAAAAGTTAACAAACAGTGTACAACCAAGCCGGATCTTCTCCACTTCAAATTGTTTTTGCCAATACACTTCTATAGCATGGAGTATCGAGCAGTATGTGGAATTACAATATACAGGGATATGATCCTCGACCTCAACCACGCCAAATCCACATAAATCTGGTACCCGGTAATTTTCTCATTCGTCCGTTGTCGGAAATTTAGTGAGCTTGACGGTTATTAATGCGCACATGTACCACTATGGTGTCCCTCCTTCACGATTCTTTTGCTTGTTTTAAAGGCCCACAAAAAAAGAAATATTTGACATATACCGAATGTGAAAAAACGAGGTTTGTCTACTCCAACATTAGATCACTTTCTCCGAGCTATAATAATACTTTCTGCAGCATTAAACATAGTTTTTAAAATTTACTTAAGTCTTTTTATTTCGAAAAGCAGCTGTAAAATTTCGCTTGCAAGCCGGTAATGCATCTCCCCAGCACCCGCGCTCCGCGAGAGGGTTCGTGATTTCATCGGCAATTCAAGGTTGAAGCTTGATGTTACATATCCCTGTATATTGTTATCCCAGCAAATATTAAAAGATATCTTATCTCTAGCTTATCTAATATAAATGGCCATGTGACTATATTAAGTAACCCTGAATAAGTTTTAGAAATATAAAGGTAGATATGGAAATGTATAGTTTAGCCTATATACCGATTGAATGGTTGATTGATTGATTGACTGATTGACTGATGTTTTACATTTCCCTCATATGCCGGTGGTATACTCCACCAATAATTGACAAAAGTACAGCCATAATACGTGAAATCGTTTGGTAAAGTTGGAAAATTAATCGTCATCCAATGCTTAGTATAGACATCGTAGTTCCCCTTTAAATAAATTACACTTTGCTAGAGGGCTATATACCAATTGATTTGTGTTTATCTGAAATCTGCTTTTTGTGTATTAACGATAAAATTATGACTACGGTGACACAGAGTATAGGCTACCTTGCACAATCTGGACAACATCATAAACAGTTCTCGTTAAAATTGATCTAGGCCATTTCCTAATTTATTATAGCTGCACTCTGAGTAGCCCTATAAAACATGTCATCCCATGCACTGGACAGCCAATAAAACAGTCGATCTATATGAGTTATCATTGTGACAAACATCAGTTTATCATTACATTATCTTTCAAAGCATGGCTTATTAACTGTTTTATTTTCACGTATGCCTTATCACAGGATTAATATTTATCTCGCCTAACCATAAACCTGCTAAAGCCGAATTTATATGATAAATATACATTTCCAAACAGTACTACATCCTGCAGCCTTTGTCAATCGTCTGATATTTAAACATTTGAAAATATGTATCATCAAATCAGGAAATGAAAACGCCCCAAGCTGACTATTTTAGCAATAATTCGCCTTGTTTTAACGCTAAAATTGTTAACAAACGAAAACAGTGATTTTGTTCTCATTACAAAACAATTAACAATCATCCTGTATAGTTACTTGGAATGTCGTAATATAGTTCTCTCGCGAAAAAATGGGCAAGACTTACTGAACAGTCCATTGTTTTATTGGTTTCCTATACTTTATTAAATGGTATAAAAATCGTGACTAAAATTACCCCAAAAAACTATTTATAATATCTGCCTGATGTGAAATCAAGGATCTTTTTACCTGAGATAAATATTGTTCTGTTTGCTACTTATCAGATGTGTAGGCTTGTGGATTCCAAGAATATGGGAAGGAAGGACTCTTCACGAATGGCCTTGACATTCATTCCAACACCTCTCTGCTCACATTATCAATCAGGATTGTCCCAGGCAGCTTTCACGTGAACACTGCGTGAAACATTTATATATGTACCAATATCAATTCCCACCGGAATTCGATTCGCCAATGAAATTAAGCGACTTATAACACACCGGATGTGGCCATATATCACAAACACGAATATATATGTAAACGATCTGCATCGATGCATTTTTTAAAATACATTATTATATACAGGCAGATATAAAAGAAAAGTACAACTTTAAAGTGTTTTTTCCTGGTAGGCCTACACAAAGTACTTTGTAGCACATGTGAGCCGGGTAACCACAATGTATTGTTAATTGCATAAAACTAAATAAAACCCTAGCACGAATGAGGGTTTTGATAGTGGAATTCTACCTATTCTCTGGATTGTATTGAAAGAACATATTTCACAAACCGGTCAAATGCG
>JAVFBW010114203.1:0-15851 GCA_034783835.1 Mopalia ciliata | reverse complement strand
AGAGGCGAGAAAAGAGGTTGCTTTCTGTTGCCCTGTTGTTCGCAGAGCTAAAGGGTAACGGGGAGCAGATTTGTTTGTGATGTTCTATATTTGTGTCCGTCGTCATATAAGCGAAATACCCTTGAGTACGACGTTTAACACCAATCAAACAAACAATCGAATGCACAAAATCAACAACATATGAACAACGGAAACTCCACATATAGATTTTATAATTAAGTTCACGAATACATGAATATAAACATTGCATAAAGCTCATCAATACGTAATTACTTAAAAACGTATAATATTAAAAGAAAAAAACCAGGCTTTAGACAAGTAAACTATCGAATTAATGTTCTGGAACACACAGAAAAACAAACATGGTTCCATGACTTGTATACAATAGATTGACACCAACTGCTTTTAACTCGTGGTCATCCCTGTTCAATCGAATACATATCCGTGAAACAATTGGCCTGATAAAAAGGCCCTTTGCCCAAGGGCAGTTTGTTTAAAGAGTAGCACTAGCCTACTGTCTTCACTTAGTACTGGAGGAAAATTAACTTTCCAGCATTTTTGTGCTCTGTAGTGATATTGTCAATTATTGTTGGAATACACCGCCATCATATAAGTAAAAAAAAAACCATCAATCCCAATAAAAGAGAATGTGACCAGAAAAGCTAGATCAGCACGGTTACTTAGCCGGCCATTTATAGCTGTTTGATTTAATGTCCAGATTTGAATTTCCAATCAAACACCACCATCGGCACTCAAAGCCTTTTTGAGAGCATTCATGCATTCCTTGCTATCATCAGGGGTAGGGCTGCAACGGAAAAAACGTTCATTGCTTAGTGACAGTTGCTTGTCATGATTAAATGTTACTAAAAAAAGTTAGGATTGGATTAAGGCGCATTATCAGCGCGAAGTTTTCAACAAAAGGTTTAAGCGATTCCCTCTCATTCGTTGGTATTCGATAATGAACACTTACAGTTTTCGAATAGCTCAAATGGAACCGTTAAAACGCAACTTTACATCATATGGCAATCCGTTTTATCACGTCCATTTGTATTCAACATATGACATGTTTTCTGATATTATGGACCACTTGCTGGGTGTTGACATATGCAAAGTCTGTAATAGTAACAAGATGAGGGCCTGCACATCACTTTAGACATGAGATAGCAGTTGTTGTGAAGCTGAACTGTATGTATAGTGTAATTTATTTTAGGTATTCATTGAAATGCTATACATTTAGTGTGAAATACTGACAGGACTCCTATTTAATATTCTGACAGAGAAGTAACATTCCCATATACGTATTTAAGGTTGAATGGTAGCCAGAAAGCCTTTTGCTTTTACCAACTGGTCACCGTCATTGACTTAAAACATGATGTCCGAACAGGCAACTTAATTATAGGTTTGCCTTTTGTTTACTTGTAACATATATATATAAATATATTAAATGAGATAAGAATCTGTATCAACGGCTTACCTATTGCATGTGTCCGGTAACCGTTTTGTGAAACCTTTTCTACCGCTTAACCAATATGTCTGCATGATTCCTTTACCCTGCAAGATGAAGTTAAACATTGTTTCAAAATTTAACCAAAAAATTGGGTTTAAAGGCTCCAATTCGTGTAATTGCCCTACATCGAGATTTGAAGTAGGACTCAAATTAGGAAGACTTACCGGCTTAATACAGGTTTAATATCCCGATCAAATAAAGTCTGTATCATTTTATAAGGTTAGACATGCATAAAAATTGTGACAGTGACAGGACCGATAACTAAAATGTCAAGTTTACAGTCAGGGTGCTTTTCAGGTAAATGGCCTCAGAATTAGGCTCTAGACTCAACCAAAATTATATTGGTTCATCTGGTCACATGTGAGCATACAGGTGTACAAAGTGGCCGAGCAAAGTTCCTAACGAGAGGACTGTATGCTCATGTGACCAGATGAACCAATATGATTTTGGTTGAGTCTAGAGCCTAACTATGCGGCCCTTTACCTGAATAGCCTTGCTATATGAACCAGCGTCTAGGTTACAGTCAGTATGAGCTACTGTAAGCCGATGTTTATATGAGGGTAGGTCTCGTTTGGCATATGGAATGTGTCAGGGAGTTGAGTATAGCAAATTTTGAAACAATTAAAGCAAATGGATGAAAAAGTGGAATTAATTTTACAGAATACAATGAAAACCTCCAATAAAAGTGTTGACATTCGAGATATGCTGACTACAAAAGACTGCCCCTACTACTAGTTTGGAAACATAAAAGGGAAGGAAAAGAAATCTCGCTTGTAGTGCTAACATTAAACTTTTTCAGCTATACATACGGCGTCATTCTAGTCAAGAATTTTATTCAGAGCTACCCTGAATTACAACCCTTGGCGGACCAAGCGTATATAAAAAGCATGACAGCTACATGTGCGCCCTTTGGCAGATAAAGTGACGAGCTTTTGAGTTAAAGCGTTGATAACATATGATGAATGTTATACTCAAGTGTTGACAACTTGATGAAGTTTGTAAATCACTATTGACGTATATACAGAGATTTGGTTTCTATAGGGGTCGGTCGTATGCAATACTCCAAATGAGTTGGTTGAATACTCCGAACATATATTTTTCCCACAAGACTTCACCTGCTTTAATTATTGACTATCGCTGTCACTTTTGATAGCGGAGTCCTCTCGTAACACAACATCTGATTGGTTGCGATCCCTTGATAGTATGGTAGGTTAACCGCGTTCATCCCTCATGGGTTGTGATGCAGAGTAGCTCGGAATAAAACTCTTGGCTAGTAAAGATACAGATATACGTGTATCTCTACACCTCTACACTGGATACTCAAGCAGTGGTCCAACTCCACATCATTGAGTTCAATAGCCGGTGATCACAGCTTACCATGACAAACGTTGGTATTTTTTTCTTGAATAAATGACATAGAAACGGCAAAATGTAAGCACTAGACTAGGCAGTACATACATACCTTAATTGATATGTCTCCTCGTAAAGACGTTTTATATCCACCTAGTTTTTGAAGCCCAGAATATGTCACATGACTAATATGTATTCGCTGCCCTAAAACGGAAAAAAGGAAAACAACGATATCAGTATGTCAAACGATATATAAATTAAGAACAAAATTTTAAGCATCGTTGATTAAGCTTAACCAAAAACATTCCTGCCAAAGATCGCTGGCGTCTAAATTTAATACCCATTGTTATGCTAGACACGTTGTTTACAGAATGTGAATACCTGTTGTACCTTTGTTTTAATGTGTTTGATGTTTCTCAGCTTTTTAAGAAAAGAAAAGCCAACAAAGAGTGGTCAGCGGAAACAGAGAGAAATGCTATTGTGCTAATTGCAATGTAATGACTGAATGTCGTCATGCGTATATGTGAATGATTATCCAGGAGCTAAGTTAGGGCCTCTCTGAAGAGAGACGGGTCTTAGTATCACGGGTTTTTCATTAAGCGTCCTCTGACTGAAGGTATAGTATGTTTCTAGTACGGATATAATGCTTAACTAAGCACTGGGTGAACATTATTTTTTTTAACAGAGCAAAACACTTCACATTTTATGGTTGTGTCAAGGCCCATTAACGCGATAAAACATTTGTTGTACATCCAGTTATCCACACTATATATTGTAGCCTTATAGCCTTATTGAAGTCTCAGTCGATAGAGTGTTGGGCCTGTAACCCAAAGGTCCCGGGTTCGAATCCCGGTGGAGGCAAGCAAATTTATTTAAAATTTATTGTAGCCTTTACATCAATTATTAAAAACCCACGTAGCCTACTATGTACTCATACCATGCAGTTATTATTTTTTAAAAGTGCTGTTAACGGAGACAAAAACAATATATTTCAGATTCAATGATGAACATGTCCCTAAATGTATTCAGTGTGCGTGCGAGTTATACTAGGTACTCGGACGATACTTCTTGTACAACTATCTATCCAAATGTCTTAGCTCTACTATCACCACTACACAAGCGTTTTAACCGTCACAAAAGGTCAGCAAAAACACATTCTCAATCGACGATAAAACGCTTACATCAGATTAAATCGCTAATATCGGATAAGGGAATGACTTTCAACATTGCCTGACGTAAAATAGCTTTAGTGCTTCAACCAATTCCATTGCGTATCAATATGTACATTTTGGATAGTTTTAAGTGTGCACAGGCCTAAAAAAAAATCTTATTTTCATTTGCTAAACATGTTTTGAAATGTTGCTTTTGTTTGTTGTATTTATTAATTCGAAAAAAAAAAAAAATCTATTTAACATAGTGAAAATGAAAGCATTTGATTGGTCAGAAACTGGTAGACATATAGGCATACGGGTAAGTGACGGAAGTCATTGTGCAATCCCCTTACGGCAACGTCGCAACTTCAATTTTATAAACTAGCGCTCCTTGCGGGAAGATCTGAATTAGAGTGATGTCTATTAATTGAAACATAATTGTACCTTATAAATTAACACACTCAGCTTTATTCAATATCACACATGACCACGACAGATCAAAATCTTAACAGGTGTTCCATTTTAAGGGAAAACACATGGCACATGCATGTTACCGTTACCTTCTCCATTAGACTCCATCCTTGAAGCTGTGTTAACAGTGTCCCCAAAAAGACAGTACCTGGGCATAGTTAATCCAACGACACCTGAAAAATACAGAGCATACAAGAGAAGTCTAGTAGGTCTGTATCAAATCAACAACAACATGCCTTATATTTGCTAATGTGCCAATTCTTCCTTTGTTTATGTCAATGGTTAGCGCTTTTATAAAGATGTAGGCTTACTTACTGAGCCTGGGATTTGTGGGTCACTTTCCCAAAAGACATGTTATAGCGGCAAATAAGCTCGTCTGTATACGGTTGACGCTTCAATGTGAGGTGGACTTCATTTCAAGAATATTTCATTCTACGCATACAGCGTGGTTGATTTTACCAAAAGAAACAGACTTAGAATTAACATTGACAAATAAAAAAGCAGCCAGAATAAGAGAATTCCTGCTAGCATATGACGAAGAATCGCGCAGAACTATCTCCCTCTTTTTTAAAATTTGAACGCAACGACAAATCAAAAGACACCTACCGGCACAACATGCACCCGTGTGACAACCGATGCGGATCTGGAGAGTTTTTGTCGGAATGTGAGGGACAGTAAAATCCATTAAGGCACTAAGTATATCTAAGGCCATGTCTGCTATAGCACCTGCATGACGATCGCCATTTTTTACGGGCACTCCACTTACTACCATGTACGCGTCTCCTATCGTCTCCACCTGAAATTATGAAATTGCTAGATCATTATTTTATATCACATTTATCGCTGGCTTAAATAAATTTCTGAATTGCGTTACTTTAGCTAGAATGCATTTTTCAGGTTCCTCTCTCTGGATTAAAACGATCAGTCTCGAGCAAAATATGATGTGTTTTTTGGCACTGGAGAAAAAGAAAAAGATTTTTAGTGTTGGAGCAAATCGCATGCAAGACAGACACCAAACAAGCAACACACTATAAACAAGCCAATCAGCCAAGTTGCACAATAATTAAGCAACTAACCTACATACCAACAAACCAACCAACCAACCAACGACAATGCGAGCCAAAAAGTAATTCCGGTTTCAAGCAGTTCAGGCGAAGTGTTTGGTGGGAGCTTCCTGTTTGGTGCTCTCGGAGCTAAGGGGACAACAAGATCTGATCGGTGTGTGGTGTCTCATTATTGCAACGTGTGATTGCCATGCTATTTCTTTGTTAATAACCAGTGTTGCTGAGGGTGGTTGCCGAGACATTTTAAGCGAGTGTGGAACTATTGAGAAATGATCGATTTTGCATTGAAAATGGGCATCGAGTGATTATTTTATGGGTCAGTGTAAACCCAAAAATGTTCAAGGAAGAAAACGAGATGGTTTAAGTTGTGAAAGACAATGACCCATGCAATGCTCAAAATCAAAAACTACATGCGTTCTACAATTAATGGAGAGACTCGGCGGTTTGGCAGTCATGCACATCCAGAGAGACTGTGATTGACGCTGATGCTGTGATTAATAGCTTTCTCTTATTACAGGTCGAAGGTATCTTCGAAAACACTTTTTCAGTTCAATTAATCGTTCCCCATATTCCCACCACAAGGCATAAAATGTTATGTGTTGGGTGTTTTAGTCTGGCAAGTAGGCCCATCAAAACCAGACAAAACGGAAATAACTTTTCAAAAACTGACAAGATCGCATGCATCCTAGTATTATTCGAGAGTAGAGTGTTAAGCAACGGCAAGCGATAGAAATGACAGAAGAAAATTAGTCACCTTTAGTAAAATTCTTGCTACACTCATTTCAATAGTTTTTCTTGTCTAGACTCTTAAACTCGTCAAGCTTATGGATTTGAAGTATGGGTGGGTTTTTTTATAAGATAACTTGGCCAAAAAAAGTGTGGACACGGGCCTACAGTGCTATATACTGGCTACGCCCCTGGTTGGTACTTTTGAATGAAAACAAATAATTTACATTTTCATCTGTGCAGATCGTGTAGAAATTTACCATATCACTAACCTTATAAACGTCATGCAATGCGATGATGTCATCAAATAGTGTATAAAGCTGATTTAACAAGTCAACCACTTGCATCGGCGTGCTTTGAGCTGATATATTAGTAAAGCCAACAATGTCCGAGAAATAAATTGTTACATTGTCAAATAACTCCGGATCAACTGTCGCCCCTTTCTTTAACTTCTCCGCAACCAGACTGAAATCAATAAATAAAAGAAGAAACTTTAGAGACATGGCTTATCAAATATTTATAAATACATTTATTTTTCTGTTGAGTTTCGTTTCAATCCGATTCCGATATGGCTATGATTTGAAAAAAGGTGATTGGGGTTGATTACATTTTGTGACAAAGTAGTTTCCATTGACATTTAAAGATGAGCTTCACGGCACAAAGATGGGTGACCACATATGCCCTATATACGAGTTTTATTTTGTATTTTTAAAATTATTGTCCAGATTACAACTGTATTTGATGAAAATACACGGAGTTGACCGTTTCAAGAAGAAATATTCCTTTAAGTTAGTAGGTTAATCCGACGATCAGTATAAATATAAGGCGCGGTCTTTTGTATAATAGTTTCAATCAATATACTCTGTAAGTAATAACATAAATGTTCATCGACCTCCCCGATTAACTTTATAGAAGCTAACCAAGCAAACACACTGCGTAGCTGCAACGTTGTATGCCAGATATATATTGGTAACGTTGCACAGTAACCAAATAACAACGGTTCTGCGTTTTCAGAGCATAAATCGGCACTGAAATTTTGTTGTTAGTTTGTACCAGTTGATACAACGTTATTAGAACGTTGTCAAAAACGTCACAGGAAAACGTTGCAGTTTAACGTTGTTTGGCACAAATTGACTAATTGTGACTTAGTTGTAAATTGGTAGTGTTTTGTATAACGTAACAACCATGTTGTGAAAACGTTGCATGATGCAACAATATTATATGACAACGTAGCTATTACATTTCTCTTTGGTTGCCGTATGGTTGTATTCTAAGGTTGGGGCAACATAACTGGTAGTCCACAAAATTCCGAAACAACGTAACACGGTGTTAACACAACCAAGTCAAAACCTTGTCGCAACGTTTTTTGGCTTGTTGGGAGGGCAATACGACACCAACTTGTATTATACAAATAAAAAATAACGCGATCAAGCAAATCCGCCTCATTAATACCACACACAACAGGCCACAAGTAGGCCTACAAATAATCTTTTGGTTAAAAAAGATCCCGTCCTATTAAAGCTGCGTTCACACCTGCGGCGCGATGCGGCTCGACGAAGAATCTCCAAGCGATGTCATATGCGATGTACTGTTCACACTTGTGCGGCGCGGCGCCATAGGTAGATTTCTGACATAACTTTCCAGAAATGACGTTGAACATGTGCTTTCATGTAGCCCTATAACAGTAATGTGAGACATTTAGGTACCATGCTCTTCAACCGGTTAGCTCATAATTACTCCATATAAGGACTAACTGTTACTAACATTTACAACACCATACCTCGTCTCAGATTGAAAACTGCAATTCAGGTCAAAGTTTAATGACGTCACCCAAGGTGTTCCCGATCGCAATCACCACGCAGCAAGCGATTAGATGCGGAAAAATACTGCAGAAGAGTTCGGCGCGGTGACAAATCGCTCGTCGCGTTGTACCGCCACACGCCGCATCGCACTGCACCGCAGGTGTGGACAGCTGATTGACTTAAGCTTGAAGAATGCAAGCGCGGTTATAACCGTGCTTGGATTCTGAGACGAGGTATAGTGTTGTAAATGTTACGTAACAATCAGTCCTTATAGGAAACTTGTTGATTTCAGGCTGGTTTGCGCCACCACACATACAATGGCAATTAGCTATGGAGTAATTATAAGCTAACCGGTTGAAGAGCATGGTACCTTAACGTCGACATTGTCTCAGATTTTGCTGGCTCAGGTAAACTAGCACATGTTCAACGTCATTTATGGAAAGTTATGTCAGAAATCTACCTATCGCGCCGCGCCGCACCGCACAAGTGTGAACAGTACATCGCATATAATATCGCTTGGAGATTCTTCATCGCGCCGCACCGCGCTGTACTGCGCCGCAGGTGTGAATGCACCTTAAAAGGTATCGGGAAGCAGATTTGTTTGTGATGTTCTGTATTTGTGTCCGTCCTCATATAAGTGTATTGAGTTAATACTGTTAGCACGATTCTCGTGAGTTTGTTTTAGTTTTTGATATTACTTTATGCTTTCTTCAACGTACAACCCAAAGGCCCACATACAAAGCAGGGCGTGTGCATATAGTCGTTTTTTGTTGATGCGCGTTTAATAACAAATGTTATATACATATAAATTGTAGTAGATAGCTTTATTTGATACACTCTGAGGATGTTCAAAAAGTAGAGTAAACTTGCGCCTAAAAATACACACATCAATATCTACAGCTTCCATAAATTGTATTTCATCTGCAAATTTATAAAAAAAATAGCATCGTTACCACAATCTTTCAAATAGCTCTCATTACACAGAATGGCAAACTGAAAATGGTCTATATTAGATCTGTTAAAAGCCCTAAAATGGGCAAAAGTGTAATACACTCAAAGTAGTTTGTGTTTTTTTTTAGTTAGTGGGTTGTCTACTTCAAAAGGATCCTGAGAAAGAATTATTTAGAATGTTTTATACTCCTTGTTACCCTTTTGAACATCCCTAATTGTGTCAGGAAATGTGTTGAATTACATCTTAATCGAATTATAAATAGGCAAATACTGATATGAAGAAAATTTGTCTGTCTTCATTTGTCTACACCAAAATGTAGATGTTCAACATATGCACAATTATTCCTATAGTAGCTATTTGTCTTGTAGGTTCTTTTAAAGGATGTTCGTTACAGGAAGACAACACATCAGTAAATGCAATTTCAGTTACAATTTGATCAATTACTTCATTTATTAGTCCCAAATGTTCCTTTCATTGTGTATTGACTGCCTGGTTATGCCTTGCTAAAAAAAGTGCATTTATTGAAATTCTGTGATAATAGGTTGATTACTGCTAACTAGCAGCAACTATTTAGTTTGGAGGTTCATGTAAAAGCATACCAGGTTCTTATCGGATTCCTGTTCATTATTGCTGATTGTATCACTGTATCATCTAAACCAGCAAGGCTAACTTCATGTGTAGCCATATTTACTAAAGCTGTATCTGTTTGTTGCGAAATCAAATCTGTGCCAATGCTATTTGCACCATTTGGTCTGTTTTTTTTCTAGATAAATGACTTGTAAATGAAGAAACTTTATTGAATTCTACAGTGCAAGCTTGGGATCAACACCTTACATTTTAATTTGTTTCTATATGGTGCTGCTGTTGGTACAAGTCTCAACTGAAGTTAATGTAAAGACAGACGATTGATGAAAAGGCTTGCCACCTCGATCAGATAGAACAAACATAAACGTCAAATCGACCTCCAATGGTTAACGCCGTTTTTGTCACTAAAGTTATAACAACTGGCTCTGTTAAAAATTTTCGGCTTTATCGTATTATTTACCTTTATTTTTTTACAGTGCATAGATAAAAAGGGGTTTAGTATCGCAGTTTAGTGAATAGTTTTATTTCATTTTGAATTTAAACATTATTTCATTCTTGACAGCGGTGTTAAAACAATCCGACGGTTAGAATTACCATATGTGTATTTTATTTGAATGGGAAGAATTGAACTAGTCATGTACCTAGCTGTATGTACTGTATTTTGTTATTGGTTTCGATTTGCTTCTTCTCTATTACGAAGTTAAGATATTGGAACTTGAAATAGCGGGTAAAAAAAAAATGAAATTTAGACTTCTCATATACTGTAGACATTTTTTTCCATATAATTGTGAATGTTTTGGATTTTAAAAGGATTTTTTTTCTTTCAGTCTAACAATAACAGAAATTGTTGGAAATACAAACACAGAAGCGGTCAACTGGTGAAAACACTTTCGCGGTGATCCACTGTCTGTCTTGTCCAATATATATTGGTCTATAGTGTATTTATGTTATGGAACTGGGACAGATTAAACAGTTGCTAATGAGAAACTATATCGTTTCATCGCTTCATAAGTAAACATATCAGATGGTTCTGTGAAAACATGTCTTCCTGGGAGTTTGTGTTGCTAGAAAAATAAATCAAAGTTTTGACAGGTTTAATCGACTGGCAATAAATAACATGCCGCAATCTAAAAGATAAATCTGTAAATCTTCAAATCTGTTAGGAATTTGCATTAAGGAATTAAAGTTGCTCAAATCTTCGGATTGTAGCGATAAAATGGGTAGTACAGCCATTTACTTAGAAATCTTCGCCACACATCGCTTAATTAGGTTGTATTTTATAACATGTAGCATATTTCACATGCGCCAAGTTAATGTGTCACGTGCCAGCCCTTTGTTCATGTGTCGCAGTGTTAGATGAACTCGGTCAATTCTTTGACATGTTTTTGCCAAAGCATTGATACAAAAATGACTTACTTTATTATGTAATACCTAAATCCCCTAGATTGAAAGATTGTATTACGTACCATCTACTAGTAAATCAATAAATATATATGCATTAGTACAGTATTGTGGCAGGCGTCCTTAAATTCAGGACTTTTACGTAATTAGGAAAATTGCTAATGAAAATGGACTCTGGTCCAGGCTTTCTTAAAGGCCAGATTTCATGTTGATAATAACTGTTTACGAAAACGTTCCGTGTAACAATAAGCTTTCCTAAACCCCACCCTATAATTATGTCTACATCTTTTCCTGTCGCTAATTAATTGGTATATTTTTTTGCCGCCATGATCTTTTCCTGTCGCTTATTGATTGGTATATTAGAGTTTCCATCATTGACCAGCTCACCAACACTGCGGATAAATCTGTTCACACAATTAGTTCGCTGTTTCGCCGATACATTTACGTTCTGAACGCATGAGCAGCCTTTAGAGGTGATTATTGTCGGCATATAAGTAATCTTCAATTATGAATTAGGATTTAGTCTCTAGTATCATAATATTTTTTGTAAGTGAAGACTTTTACAGCTCTAAAATAAAAAAATAAAAATGATAAAGTCCCCAAAATCGTAGAATTTGGTATTTTTGTTTTTCCATGCGTGTAAGTTATTTCAATATGTAACTTGAAGTCCATGCGTCCTGTCCACCTAGTGCTAGTTTAGGGCTTGGCAAACGGTCTCCGATTGAACTGTGCTTTCCAAACTGATACCAGAGAAAACTAACCTTTTTCGGAATTAACTTTTTCATCGGCGGTATAATGCCAAATGAACTGTTCTCTGACTAACCTAACATTTGCCGTTATAACGGAATGAAATCAGTTCAGCCCTAAAAGTTTCATCTATCTTATAGTGACAAAATTATTTCCTGTCTTTTTGTTTTCATAGAATATTTAATCGTCTAAAAACGAAGGTTATATCCGAGAGTTATTTTAGTACACTCTTAGAAATAGTGGTTCTTTGATGATTCTTTAAAACATATTTATGGAACCATCGCGACAAAAATGGTTGTTTGATATAATAAGAAAAGGACAAATACAGCTGTCATGTGGGTTCCATGACAGTTACTTCGGAAACATATTCTTGATAGATATATTCAAATGACTTTCAATGGCATAAAAATTAAGCATTTTTTACTCTGTTCTACAAATACTATACAAGTTTGAGAATGAATTATCTTGATTCGCCAGCTGAAAACAGTTGATACCCAACGAGCGCAAATTATCTACAGTCGACCAGTCAAGATGTTCCGTTGGCAAATTTGCACTTCTTGTTTGTTATACAGGGTGTATTTGTTCCAGTATTAGCAGTGTTAAACATTTGTGAGGTATACTTACACGGTAAAACGCTACGAAACAGGGCCGTGTTCTGTTGTTCACGAGAACATTATTACGTGACGTGATGGACGCCTTCTTTTTTAACAAAAGGGATGGAGGTAGACATCCTTTTTCTACAGTGGATATCTATCCACCAACTCCGCCTTCTCTTGGGAGGCCTTATGTTGACTTTGCGAAGACCTGGTGAGGACTATCTGCGGAGGGTCGACTACGAGCATCTGCACCCTTGGTTGAGGGAACACAGAACACACAGTGCTGGTAGTAGCCCAAAGTGCAACAATAACAAAAGCTATTTTTTTTTTTAATGATTATACTTAGTTTTAAACAACCTATTTACAACTTTTTTTTATCAAAAATTGAACATTTAATATATATTCATATTTAGCAATTATTTTCAGTTCAATTTTGCTGGCGAAGTTAATTGTCGCCGGGGTTCCTTGAACGGATGGTGTGTAACATAAGGTTTGATTTTCATGAATTATTGTGAATTACTCATATAAACATAGTTTTAAACAGAATATTTACAATTTTAAGATCAAATTTTATACTATTTAATATATTGACATATTTGCAGTTTTAACACATGTATGCTCTATTTGGTTCATTTTGTGTCTCGTTTTTAGGTTTGCTGTCTAGGGCGCTGCAGATTGGAATTATCTCTTAAATATAAATCATCTATATAAATTGACAATATATTCACACCACAGTGTAGCTGAAATACCTCTGACTGTGGCGTAAAACACTAACAATCAATCAATCTATCTTTTTTAACAACGCTTCTACCTAGGTGAAAGGGTGATAACTTGAACCGACAGGCGAATAGTTTTGTATTTCCGACGCCACAGCTATTAACATTGCCCGACATCGACATATCACTTGAATTGTCTTTCATCAGTTAAAATACAAAACACCTTGTCATAAGGTATAACATCATGATTTGTCGCCTCCAGTCATTTTAAATGTTCTGAGTGTGCTATGTGTGGGCACATCTCCTGTTTATCACTAGTAAACATTAGAAACATATATATCCAATACTCATGGTTTGTGTGTGGGTGAGTATACGTCAGCGGAGAGGGGAAAACACGTCTGCCAGAGAGCGCTATCACTTCAGTGGAGGGGGGAAAAACACACGAGGAGCCAGTCTGCCGGATAATACTATCACGTCACCGGAGAGGGGAAAACACACGAAAAACAAGTGTGCGAGACATCACTATCACGTCAGTGGAGAATGGGGAAACAGACGAGAAGCACGTCTGCTAGAGAACATTATCTCGACAGCGGAGAAGGGAAAAATACACCAGGAGCACGTCTGCCGGAGAACACTATGACGTCAGTGGTGAGGGGAAAAACACATGAGTATCACACCAGTGGATATGCGAAAACACAGGAGGAGCATGTCTGCTGGAGAACACTCTCACGTGCGACCGTAAACACCAATCAAACAAGCGTTATTCAAGAGTTAAACTAATAAACTCTGTCAATATATTGGGCCTTTACGTCTTTGTTGAAAATAATCCATTCGCTTCTGCACAGTCATTTTATGGTTACAAGAGCAAATTTACCGATGATGACTGAAAACATTACTGCGCATTTGAGTATTTATGCCTTCTTTAACGATCAAATCGGCTCAGTATAGCGCGGGGCAACGTCAATTGGAGAAATCAAGAAAATTACAAACAAGTCATGTTTATCGGACAATATTGAAGGATAATACTGTGTATGAGGTCCTATGTAGCCGATTCTTTTCATACCAATTGATTTAGGTTTCTATGTCTTTTCAGCTCCACACGTCATATATTAAGAGGACATTTTAGGGTAGTTATATTTCTGTGTAAGAATGAGTGATAGGTATTGACTCACTTTGACAGTTACGCAACCATACAAAAGTGACAGATTTATCTCGAATGGTTACTGAATTATCATTTCCCGAACCTCAGATGACTAGCTATCGTCAGAACAAATCATATTAGGTTGCAAAATCTATCACAATTAATTAGATATCAATCTAATTCTAAGAAATGTCCAGATTTACAGTGCAGTAGTCATTTGACTTAGATTGACCTTAGTTATTTGACGCGGTCTGAAAACAAGCTATGTTTAAACCAACTTCCCTCTTTTTGTACAATAAAAATCTTCTGTCATGTAATACAAGATGTGCAAAATCCTCAGTAAAGATCATGAAGGTCATTGGTTGCATGTTGATGCTCTCATCAAATGGCTGGACATGGTTATATTGATTGAATATCTTTCCATCGCTTCTATCTCCAAGTGTTAAAAACTGCTAAAACAAACATTTAGACATTTAGACAAATTTTAAGAAACATCAAGTTTTAATGCGAAGTTATAATGATAACGTGTCTTTATGAGACTACTGCGGCAAGCACTATTTGTATGTACGTATAAAGTTAAAATAATATGTGGATTCGATCTAATGTTTTAGATTTTTTTTTTTTTCGGGTGTTCTCAAAGAACCAGAAAGGGGTGAAAGTAAACGTATCAGGTTATTTCATGAAATAATACCCCGCCTCCCCCACCGACCAAGAAAAATACCGAAACAACCATACATACGCAAGGCAAGGAGGATACCATTGTATATTATTGGAATGTCAATCATGGTCAACTAGGTTGAGACCATCGACTCGTTCTTTCATTGACATAAAAACATATCTATTTCAAACGAGATTCCTTCTGGACATGATATACGCCATGTCCTCTGTAGACCATTAACGGTTCGTTTAAGGCAAAAACAAGTAAATAAATGTACAAAAAATAAAAATCAATAATTACAAACAGATAACGAGCTTTCTGAGACGGGTGTCCTTAGAAATACATGAACCTCAAAGTAATAATCTGTATTGGTGTATTTGCAGCACGATGTTTGCTTTGTTATGTACATACATCTAACGCATTAGTCTGCTCATACAAAATAGCTTGATTTTCCTTACAAAGGCTAATAGAGAATATTACAGCGAATATTTCTTTGAAATAAAAGTAAACTCGTGACATCCACAAATTGATTTGTTCGTTTTGATCATTTCCCGATGTATCTCTAGACAGACATCTGGGGTAATGTTTCAGACAAACAAGGAACTTCTGCGCAACCAAAACCAGATGTTTATTTTAGAGAGGACTTATAGTCAAAAAAACCTGCTTGGGGGTAACCTGCTCAATGAGAGTATGGCATATGTAGTTCCCACCTTTCCAGACACTTAATCTCAATATACTCGGTAATAGGGCTTTACTTAAGTAAAGAAAATTGTAAAATTTGATCAAACACTGTTGGTTTAAATGGTCTCTTAAAGCAGAGATATTCAAGCAATGGGTGACCTCCATCGAAAATTGGCTGACTGTTTTACCATGATACGATTATTTCTCTTATTTGTTTCGTAGTTATTAGTAAGCAACAGTTGCCAGGGGAAATGGTCTACTGTCAAATCTAGCAAATAATATAGTGCATACCGGTCAGCTGAG
>JAVFBW010114192.1:0-11375 GCA_034783835.1 Mopalia ciliata | reverse complement strand
AATTCCCCAATGTAGTAAAGCCCCTAATTTTGTCCATTTATAAAAAGGCAATATGTTACATGTAGTCCTGTACCTTATATTTTTGTAAATTTGCAATGATGAGGCACATTGTTACAATAATAGAGATTATTAATGAATCATCTCATGCCCCAGATACTATCTCAAAGACATGGATCTGAGTAGATTTTAATATTGAGGTGTTGATCAACAAACTTACTCAAATGTAGCATTATTTATAAAGGAAGATTATTTATCCAAGAGAGTAAAAAAGGGTGTCTTCAATAGTGCGGTTATATAATTACTGTAAAGGTGCCTCTGTCCTGAAAATGAAAATACATTATGGATGTACTACTCATTATTTGTTGAATTGTTTTCATAGTGATTTGTGGGTTTTCCCTCCTGTACCAGTTTAAATATGTGCTCCTCTAAGTATCTGGACAGAGTCCAGTCATTGTATTCAAAATTGAATTAATTCATTTTGGAAAATAATTTTCCCCTACACTGTTTTAAGAGGATACAATATGGTTATATTTTGTTCAGTCATGCATGTACATGTATGTTGCTCCAATTAAATCACTTTGTTACGCTATGATAATGTACATGTATGTAATAATTACCCATATTTGCTGTGTTTGGACTTTGGATTCATCAAGTAAAAAAGTGACAAATATAAGGTCACAAACTGGGAAATCATCTCAAATTGTGACTTTATGCATAGATAGTATGACTTTAGGTAAAACATAATGAGAATGTAATAAATAGACTGTGTTGTACAACTGGGTATAAATTTTCTGGCTTTTCTCCTCTTGTGTTGTGTTTGAAGATACTCTTGTTTATTCATCTTTGAAGGGTAGGTGCATTGAGTGTAGGTTAAACTATTCATTTCTACAGAAAGCAGCTGCTAAGCGTTAACAGGTAAATATTCCAAGCAGGTGCCATCCACATCTGGGCAGTTCAGCTTCATTTGGGAGTTCCACGCTGACTTACTAGGCTCAGGCAACCTTTTCCAAGATGATTTCACGCTGTGTTCCCAAAGTGATTCGATATCCATTTACTTGGCAATATGAAAACCAGTAAACTGTCTCAGAATAAATATGTTCTCGTTGAATGAATTTAAACCATTAGGCTTTTTAAATACCTCTAGGTCACCTTGTAAAAAGATCACTGAGCCCCGATGTTTGACCCTAACAACCTGCTAATTGTTCCCAATGACTGTTATTTCTAATGTTCAATGGTAGTATCAGTAATGATAATACAACTTCTATGTACGTTGAGTTCTGTCTTTAATTTACAACACTGGTTAAATTATGATAAAATAAAATTAATATGTCCCTACTCTTTTATTGTTGCATCAAAACATCTCTTTTTCATGCCGAGGACATCATGTAACCAATTTACAACAGTACATGTAGTTTTGAGTAAAATCCTTTATTTTGAATGAGGACCAATCTGAGAAATAATACTTGAATATTAGCCTTATTATTAAAAGTGGGACTTTGAGAGAAGTTGTGATCCTACATGTATGTGTCGTTTTCATGATGACCATGGCCTTAAGATTTTATGTCTAATTTATAATTTGTAAGTCACTTACAGTGTATGTCACGTCAATAATCTATGGTTGACTAGTGTATCGATGTACTGCAGTGGTTTTACCTTACATGTATACCAATATCATAGAATAATCATAAGAAAATGTTACCCTTTCTCAGTGGAGTATCTGGTTACAGTTCCCACATCTGACATGCTGTGATAAATGCTTGATATACATGTGATCGTTTCTAAAAGTGTCTGTCAGTGGAACGTTTTCAAATTGAATTTATGATATAAATGTATTGTGCAAAAATTTTTGCACAATGCAGAGTTCTAATGGTGTGATGATATACATATGGCCTAATCCTAAGCCAGTGAGTGTGGACAAACTATCTGTAATAAACTGGGTGCCACATGGCCTTTGGTGATTAGTTTACAGCCAGTACTGATTGATAGCAAAGAAATATCCTGCCCTTAACATTGGCTATTGTCCATAGGAGCCGCTGACAAACAGCCTTTGTCCCTTGCTTCTGATAGGGAATCTAGAGAAATCCTGGACAGACTCATGGCCCATCTTTGTTTTGGAGAAATCTGGCCTTTACTGGGCTCCCAAGGCTGGCCATTCCCCCATCCATCACAATCTGCATAAGGCACCCTAGAACTAGTCCATTTAACCAATTACAGTATACATCCCCCAAACCCCCTTTTATTCCAGTCTCTAGCTTGAGCCCTTTTAGTAATTCCCCCTGCGTGATTAATATGGCCTCCAAACGAAATAGAAGTCCCTAACTAGGACTCTCTGGAACCTCTTTTCTTCCAGAGCTGCTGTGATTGCCTTCCAGAGATAAATGCCTGATTACATCCCACTTGTCTTCATTCTATACTCTAATCAATACTGGTTAAAGTCTCTATGTTTTTTGCTTGAAGAAGTCCTCAGTAAATGACTTGCAAAAAGCAATAACTGGCTGCTTATGATTTATTTGGCAAATAACGAGTTCAACAATTTGTAAAATCGTGATATTTTTGCTTCTCTTTCAAGATGAAAAAGTTGTTTGTGTTTTTATACCGGTTACATGAATTCTTTTACTTAGCCATTGTAACAATCATGACCCGGTTCAACAAATTCTACATTTTTATGTAAATTTTAATTTATTTATCTGTTTAAACCTGAGAATAATCATTTTCTTCCCTTTTTCATAATGTCGTTTTCTGTGTAGGCTTAACATTTTATTGTCAGGCACCAGTGGTAGTGTAATTTATTTTGACAGCTATATATCTATGTGGTCAAAGATGAGTTTTAACCAGTTTGATAATGTTTTAACGAATAAAACATTTAAATGTGAAATGTGACTGAGCAAGTTAAACATTAGAATTATTTTTGATATATATGTAACATGACAAGTGATCTGTCATACAAATTAACAAGATGTTTGGGCTTGACCGAACATGATATAAACTTAACTTTGATAGCATGTGACAATTCATACAATCTCACCAGGTATACCCCCAGTACCTAAAATGACAGCCAGATTTAATTTAAGTATGTAAAGTGCTCAAATTATTCAAAATGACAACTTCTGTCAGAGGAGATTTGAACTCAATTTGAACTCTCATTTTATTACATATGTAATATAGTGTTCAATTTAGGGGCATTCACCATTTCACCTCAAACTGTTGTTAAATTGATGATATAATACATTTTTGATGTACTACTTTTTAGGAAGCCTTGTTTTCTATGCCATCACCCTGACTAAGAAAAAAACAAAGATTTTTTTTTCAATTATAAATAAAATTCAAGCGGATGAGAAAATGTTTGCAGCCAATGGCATGACAAGTTTCAAGTGTAAGTTTAGTTATTGTACATGACAGCTCTCACTATTGACATATTTTGCTCTCACTATTGACATATTTAATATGGACTACTTACACCTTTATTGTAGGTTTTATTTGCTTGAGGTAATCAATGCATAAGAATTTCACAATTTTTATTCGGATTTGCCAAATTGTATTGAATTTTGACCTTTTATAGACACTGTAAATGGTACAACTTGTAACAAGAGTAAATGGGTTTCATAGCTTTGTGTATCACTAGTATCTTTATTTTGGAGAAATTTCTTGCATCCCTTTGACAGCAAATGTTTTATTAGTTCAAAATGTCACAGATGAAAGTTAAGGCTGAGTTGAAACTGTATTGCAACATTGGGTAGAATATCACAACAGTACATATATCACTGGTAATCCAATAATATAAGATAAATTCAAGATGGTTATGCTACAAATACTGCCTTGAAATCCACTGTCCATATATATCCTCAACAGTGTTTGGAGCACAGTTTATACACTGTAGTATCATTTGAATTGTATCAGATTTATCATGAACTTTCTTACCTCCTCATAAAATTGAACTCCGGATTATGGACATTTAGCCTCCTGTTAATTCTTACATGTCTGCTTTACCACTGGGATGTTGTTTCAAGAGCTATAGAATGCGCTGTGTCATGCAATCTCTGTTTACATATTGTAAATCTACTTGTGTAAAGATTGTACCACAGATTTCCCCAGAAGTACTGCTATATAGACAACTTTTTGTAAGGCTACAAATCATGACAGTACAATTATTTCGTCATACCCTTTTGTGTATATTGGGTACAGAAAAATGTTTGTGTATATGAATATTAGTTTGGCCCTTACTATCACTGCTGCTGATTTAAATTGCATTAGTTTCTGAAATATATTCATGACCCAGGTGATATGCCCACATGTGTAATGAAGAGAGCCAATCATTTCTGTATGTCACCTACGGCATTGGAAAGATCTTTTGCTTATAAATATACATTGCCAGCAATCTACTGACTTCTTCTATTCCAAATTATGTCTCTGAATACAGTTTCTGATAATTGGCACAAAAAACACATCTTTCTCTTATAGATTTTGTACATGCTTCTTATTGTGCTATAAACCTGGGACCCGTTTTACAAAGCGATCTTAGCTTATGGAAAACGTAATTGCCATGACGACCAGTGTTGTAGACATTGTGTTACCATGACAGTTACATTCGACGTAAGCTAAGATCGCTTTGTGAAATGAGCCCCTGGGCTAAAGGGAAAGAAACTGTTTTATATGTCCTCATTGGAAGGACATTTTGGTTACAGGGCCAGCAATCACTCACACATTTGACATTTCATATTTATACATATAACTTTTGTTAAATTCTTTAGAAATTTTACATTTACAGTCTGACACTGTCTAGTGTCTACTGAATTATAGCAGCACTTTTTTAATTAAAGATCCTTTTAATGAACACTTTAATGTTACTATGGCATAAAACATAAATTACCATAATTTATATCACATTCTGATTGATTAGAGCTGTCTTTTTTATTTACTGATAAAACAATGTGTCATTTCTTCTCACTGTTTGCTTGGGGAGAACAGTTGGTGTTTGTCTAGATGACTTATCACCTCATATTTTAGCTGTCATATTGACTTAATTTATGTTGGTAACTTGGCATTATACATTCAAATATTATATTTATCTGTGATTGTTGTTTTCTATGCTTATATTATTTATAACCGACTGCTGGCTATTAGGCACAAACCTTTCTCAATACAGTACAACCCTAATTTTGCCAAAAGTGAAGGCTAACAAGCTCTATCTGGACACACAGACAAAAACAGAGTACTTTTTTTCCAGATAAGATCGACAAATTTGATTAGTTCTCTGATGTATTTAGGAACATAGAAAACTTGGTGTGCTTTTGGTACTCAAAGGATGTTTCAAGTACATGTATAGTCATACTGGCTTTAGTATTGTAACCTGTTTGTAGGAAGATCAATTATCCAATCTATCAAACCACTGCACCTTTTATCGTTGTGTTAATATGGCTATTCCGATGCAGTACATCACCCACTTATTTTGTAGTCAAGCACTCTTTTATTAGCAATATAAAAAATCAATCAATCTTTAGCCATTTTACCCTTATGAAGGCAGTTTACCACTACCCTTGTATATAATATGTTTGATAAGGGATTTGGGCAATACTTTAAGCAACGGTACAAGTAAGAATGCAAAACAACTAAAGAAATAGTTATGCATGGAAATCATGCATTTAAATGGTCTGTGAGTAAGTTATGTTGTTTCCCAGTAACTTACAGCCTAATATATTCATGTACATTTTGCAGATGGGAGTTAAAAGTAACAATATACAAATTATTAAGGATTTTTAGTGCCTACCTGATTTTTATCATTTAGAGTACATTTAATGGTTGTCTTTCCACTGGACAATTGTACAAGATGATTGTTGGTATGATTTGGGGTTTAACATTACACTCAAGGGTATTTCACTTACATGATGAAAGAAAGTCCATTTCACACTGTTTCTCAATTAAATACGGTGGAGACAAAACATCATACCAAAAAAAAACAACAATATATATTGATTACCTGTGTCACAACATGTGACTCTTATACTTGAGTCAGATCATCTACAGGTATCTCTTATACTTGATGGTGACAGACCCTGCACCAAACATGTGACTCTTATACTTGATGGTGACAGACCCTGCACCAAATGGCCAGATCATCTACAGGTATCTCTTATACTTGATGGTGACAGACCCTGCACCAAATGGCCAGATCATCTACAGGTATCTCTCATACTCGATGGTGACAGACCCTGCACCAAATGGCCAGATCATCTACAGGTATTCAGAACATCACATAAAATTGTAGTGGAACAAATGAGGAACTATCATGGAGTTGCATGTAGATAGAATGCGGATAAAGCATAGCTGTTATTCTTTAGTTTATTTGCTTTCAGTCAGTGGAAATCTCGTGTAAATGGCTCATTAGATGTACTGACACAGTGTTTTCTCTCACTGAATGTATGTATGTAATTTGTTTAAGTTTCTAATCTACATGCAATGAGTTTGACCTTCTTTGTATTTGAACTTGTAATCCATTTGTAGTAATCAAATATACTGGTTTGGCAAAACACACTCCATATTTGACACAAATTGGGTGTTCAGGGTCAGATCAACATTTATTTATTAAGTCAAATACAGGCCTAAATACATGTCTCAGAGAGGTCTACAGGCCTATATCTATGATGGTTACATCTATTACAACTGAATATAAATCTAGAGAATGAAAAATATATTTACATAAGTACAAAGATATACCATATGTATTTATCTGGGTTTTCCAACAAATATCACAATGATGTTGATGGCTGTATAAACAAGCTGAGGTGCTATGTCCATTGAGCCAGTGTCAGTCTAGATCCTGATATCATTACTTTTGGCAAATTGAACTTGAGGCAATGTGTTTGGAAGATTCCCAAAGGATTGGCTGGAATTGCAATCATGTAAATTTTGTTCACAGTGGAATGAAGCAGTCGTATTGCCTGCCATGTTCATGTGCTGAAGTTGAAAACTGTGTCTTTACTTTCACTTCAACCATTTCATAAAATTGATCATTTTAACTTTACACAAAACCATCTGATGTACACAATTGTACATTCAGTTTTATGAAAAGGGTAGAGCGTGTGGAAAGTAAAAGCCCCTTTTAAACTTTTACTAGGAATTTTTAACATTGGCCATTTGGATCAAAAGTACATTACCAACCATAGTCACACAGAGCTACTTATATGGACTATAATGGCATTTATGCAATCTTTTTTTATTATTGACATGCTAATCATCAGGTGAACCTTAACACCTACAGGTACATGTATATTAATCTTTGAGAGTACTGCTGCACTCACCTGTACATGTACCTACATGACTACATGTACATATGACTTTATAATAACATTAGTGTTGCTGGCATAGTTATTAAAGACAAATACTATACACATTTATTAGATTGGTGTATATGAATATTGATAGATATGACCTGGTGTATATGATAGAAGGTTTCACAGTTGTATTCATGAATATTCTTAAGTAAGAGGACAGGAAGACGAAACTGATTTAGTTATGGCATCTTCAAGTCTTGCCATTCCCCTTTAGCCAATGTAAAGAGGAAAGCAACCTTTAGTATTACCTTCTAGTTTAAGGTAGTTTGTTCTTTCAGTAATCATGCTTTCTTTAATAATAGTCCTGGAGGAGAGTTTCAATAGAGCACAATACTGCTCATTTCATGGGTGTGTTGCCAAAGAAATGTGAAGTAATAAGTCTGTGACAGAATCCCTCCTTACATGTAACCGATGTTAAATGAACCATGTGACTTTTTTGATTACACGGTAAATAAACAATTAACATGTATAGTTCCTTCCTTTGAAATAAAAAAAATGTAAACATTATCTTTTTAATCGATGTTAAGAAATTTATTAAAGGCAGGGTCAAGCAAAATGAGTCTTGGTAACTGGCATTAAAGCTGAAGATATTTGGGGCATTGATAAGAAAAGGTAATTTGGCTGCCCTTAAGGTCTAATCCAACAGATTGGAGATATTAGTAGAAGTAAAATGTATCCAGTTTTCTGGCAGACCTGGATGTAGTGTGTGTATTTAGACATTACCGTGGTAGCAGACTTAGTTTCTTTCAGTGGGTATGCCATAGCATGTTTATTTTTGTTAGCCCATGTTACTATTAATATGAAGGATTCTCTGCTGTGTTATAGACCAAATGTATGTACAGTATGGGGGAAGATTACAATGTATGTCTGAAGTTATATCTCTTTACCCATACATATGCACACAAATGTACATGTTAAAGGTCAAATATAACCATTCTGGCAGTTCATGCCTTTGAAAACATGAAAATATAATCGTTCTACAACCAAGTACATCATTTGCTCACAGTATAAATGTACCTGTGCTGAGGGGCTTAGTCAGATATCAAAGTTATGGTGTCCAAATTCGTCATTTTGCTTCATTTTTTAAGTACATGTACATGTACTGGTTGTCCAATTTTAACAGTTCCCCTATCTCCTGCATGTTAAAGTTCCTTAAAACAGGGTGCCCAAATGAGGCAATTGTTCAATTTAGGGTGTTCATTTGGACAGGTGGACACCCCTCTCCTGTTAAGTCATTGCATGTTTATGATTTCATATGGTACACTTGTATCTCCATCAATGTTTATGAAGATCACTACTCACCTGGGCCCGGTCCCTCTAAGGACAATTATTCACTAATACCAGATTAAATACATGTAGCTGATTAGAGATATGAGACCTTCAACATTGTCACTTCAAGTTATAGCTGATTGAATAATTGCTTCTAGCAACCAGTCACTGCTAATTGGAGTAGCTTGTAGGATTTCTTAAGGACATGTAAACCCTTTTGTTTATTTAAACCCTTACAATGTACCGCTGAACAATTGACCTACACATGAAACTTAATGTTGGATTCTAAGTTGAATGTTTCTGCAGTTGGTCTTAACATGCCATAAACTAGCTTCATGCGTTGCCATGGCATCGATGTTGAAATTTTCTTTAACAATTGATCGGCTATGCTGTCATATATGAGAAATAATTAGAACGTTCCAAATCAATCAACCAAAAATTAACTATTTTTTGTTTCTAATTTTCAAAACATGAAATCGATATTTGCAATGTGGTTTTAGGGCCTGCGACTGTGGCTCAGTTGTATTACTTGTTCGCTTCCTAAAGTGAACCTGCTTCGATTTACTGTTCACAGGATCGAGTCTGCTTGTCGACCATCAGGTATATGAGCGAGTCAGATGTTGAGGCTCTGGCAATTTCTATGAGGTTTCCTCACGGGTTTTCCACTATATACAGTGTTAAGTGGACAATCCGTCATGCATGTATAAGTGAAATACCCTTGAGTTCAACGTTAAACACCAATCAAACAAACAAATAAGCAATGTGGTTAATGTAGTTTATTATAAATCTTTTTCAAAACAAAAATATTGGAAGAAGCCAATTTAGTCTGAAATGTCATCCTGCAAAATTCCTGCTCTGAGCATACATGTAGTCTATATTTCATCATTTTTTGCAATTATAACAAATATATTTCAGTCCAGCAATATATTTGTATGTAGTTAGCTGTCGTCTCCTTCAAGGGTTTCTGTTGAAACGCTAAACAAATGTACTGGTTAATTGATCACTTTTTAACTAGTAATGTTAGTGAGCATCATTTAGTTTAAGCTTCTATATAATGTGTTAGAAACATGTCAGCAGCAATGACATTTGCGTTGATGGAAAAACCGTAGGCACTGAAACCACATACCAATGTTTTGCCTTGCATTCTCACAAGACTGGTGAAAGGGTTAAATTAGTTTAGACCATTAGAGCACATGTTATATGAAATAAAATCTTGGTTTCATGTAAACCAAGCACAGTGATGAGGCAGTACATGATACTTTAATGGTTAAGTAAATAAATATTTCTTCACTTTATTCACTATCATCTGTATTAAAGTTATGGTTTGTTGCTTTTATGTACATAGAAAAGTGTGCTGCTAAGCCTCCTAGTACATTGTTGTAAAGTTTTATGTCTGGTATAAACTATATATAATCTGTTTTAAAAAGACTTTACACAGAAGACAATTATTCTATTCATTTGATATCATTTTATTTCTTTAGTGAATTCAAAAAGACTTAGAAATCGGCTTAACAAAGTACTCGTTGGAATCTGATTTTGCTGGTCTTGAATAAGTCTTGGGCAAAGTCCTGAGACCCTTGGTAGCTTCAATGTTTGTAATCTCGTAGCTGATATAATGCTCTGGTAGTGTCTGTCCACACCTCATCTGGTCAGTGTTACAGTAATCTAGAGAATAACCCTATCTCATATTGTCAGGAGAAGTATTTGGGCTAGAATATACATCTATCTTGTTCTCCTTTTCCCTGTTGCTCAGTCCATTTGAACATATTTCAACTGATGACCAGTGTTGTCTGTCAGACTTTTCTAAATGAAAAAACTTATCCTAACATTAAAGTAGTTGGTGAGAGGAAAAACTCGTCTCCTCAAAACATTTGAGTAGTTAGTGAAAGACGCATACATCTTTGGGAAGTGTTGGAGTATATCTTCTTTTTGATATCTTACACTGTACATTTATTGCAGTTTTTCTTCTTACACTGTACATTTACTGCAGTTTTTCTTCTTACACTGTACATTTACTGCAGTTTTTCTTCTTACACTGTACATTTACTGTAGTTTTTCTTCCTACACTGTACATTTACTGCAGTTTTTCTTCTTAAACTGTACATTTACTGCAGTTTTTCTTCTTACACTGTACATTTACTGCAGTTTTTCTTCTTACACTACATTTACTGCAGTTTTTCTTCTTACACTGTACATTTACTGTAGTTTTTCTTCTTACACTGTACATTTACTGCAGTTTTTCTTCTTGTATTGTACATTTACTGCAGTTTTTCTTACACTGTACATTTACTGCGTTTTTTCTTCTTACACCAACATTAACTGCTGTTTTCTTCTTACACTGTACATTTACTGCAGTTTTCTTCTTACACTGTACATTTACTGCAGTTTTTTTCTAACACTGTACATTTACTGCAGGGTTTTTTTTACGCTGTACATGTACATTTACCCCAGTTTTTCTTCTTCCATGTAAAATATTTGGCATCATGTATTAATCTTTTATTTGACAGTATCTTGTCATTTTATGCTGTCCCTGTCCGGCACTATTCTTTCCTTCACCCATCGCTCTAGTACAGTCTCAGATGAATGAAATAACCTAAAATACTTTATAAAACACCAATCAAACAGACAACCAAAATATGTGGATCTGAACTACATGTATACTGCACAAAGTAGGGGTAAATTTTTGTCACATTTGATTTGACCCCGTGAGGGAGCGGGTGGGCCATGGTCCTGCAGAGTACTCCCTCGGCTTCCTCGGTCGATCGTAAGAGGCGAGAA
>JAVFBW010114191.1:0-25547 GCA_034783835.1 Mopalia ciliata | reverse complement strand
CCCCCCCCCCCCCCCCCCCCCCCCCCCCCCCCCCCCCCCCCCCCCCCCCCCCCCCCCCCCCCCCCCGAGCCGTCCGTCTGTCTGTCCGTCTGTAGACACAATTTAGCCGTCCGTCTGTCCGTAGACACAATTTTGTCCGGCCTTCTTCTGCTACAGTTTTTAGCCTATGTTAGTGAAAATTTGTGTGCATGTTACCTTGTGGTGAAGTTGTGCAAGATGTAATTATGAATCTCCATAGATCATTTTTTCCCCAGAGTTATTTCCCTTTAACAAGCCTATAGTGTTGTTAGGTAGGCCCAATATTGTCCAGCCTTATTCTTGTTCAGTTTGTATTCTATGCTAGTGAAAACTTGTGGTGGTCATGTTTCACATAGGGTGAGGTTGTGCAAGATGTAATTGTGAGACTCCGTCGATCATTTTTTCCTTAGAGTTATAGCCCTTTAACAAGCCTATAGTGTTGTTACATAGGGCAAATATTGTCCGGCTTTATTCTTCTTCAGTTTGTATTCTATGCTAATGAAAACTTTTGTGCATGTTACACATGGGTTTAATTAGTGCAAGATGTAATTATGAGGCTCCGTCGATCATTTTTCTCCAGAGTTATTGCCCTTCAACAAATCTATTGTGTTGTTACATTGGGCCAATATTGTCCGGCCTTACTTTTCTTCAGTTTTTATTCTATGTTAGTGAAAACTACACATGGGGTGAAGTTGTGCAAGATGTAATTATGAGGCTCCGTCGATCATTTTTCCCCAGAGTTATTGCCCTTTAACAAGCCTATTGTATTGTTGCATAGGGCAAATATTGTCCAGCCTTATTCTTCTTTAGTTTGTATTTTATGTTAGTGAAAACTACACGTGGGGTGAAGCTATGCAAGATGTAATTATGAGGCCCCGCCGATCATTTTTTCCCAGAGTTATTGCCCTTTAACCAGCCTATAGTGATGTTACATAGGGCCAATAATTGTCCGCCTTATTCTTCTTCAGTTTTGTATTCTATGATCTTTTTCCAGAGTTCTTGCCCTTTAACAAGTCTATTGAGGTGTTACATAGGGCTAATATTGTCTGTCCCTATTCTTCTTCAGTTTGTTTTCTATGTTAGTGAAAACTACACATGGGGTGAAGTTGTCCAAGATGTAATTATGAGGCTCCGTCGATCATTTTTTCCCCAGAGTTATTGCCCTTTAACAAGCCTATAGTGTTGTTACATAGGGCCAATACTGTCCGGCATTATTCTTCTTCAGTTTGTATTCTATTTTAGTGAAAACTTGAGTGCATGTTACACATGGGGTGAAGTTGTGCAAAATGTAATTATGAGGCTCCGTCGATCATTTTTCCAGAGTTGCTGCCCTTTGACGTTGTAACATAGGGTCAATATTATCTGCCTCTATTCTTCTTCAGTTTGTATTCTTTGTAAGTGAAAAGTTCTGTGCATGTTACCAAACTGGAGAAAATGTATAAGATGTAATAATGAGACTCCGTTGATCACTTTTTTCAGAGTTATTGCCCTGTAATGAATGCTGTAATATTAAAGATAGGTACAATTTATCCAACTTTGCACTTTAATGTGTACATATTATGAAATATGCTGTCTTAATGTACATGCATGTGTTTTATATTACACCTTATAGATGTACATGTAGGTTTGCAGAAAGATTTATTTGTCAGTTTGTTGGCATGACATGATCACGTGACGCAACAGCAAAATATACAAAGACAGTTCAGCTGCTTGCTGCTCCTACGGTCCTAGAACCCCAGTACAGAAAAATAAATATATCGCAACCGCCTTCCATTGATGTACGACAGCTGTTATACGTTCTTTATAAACTTACCTGGCTAATAGATTTGTATATCCCATAACAGGAAGTTTGTCCTTGACCTCGGCGGCTTCCTTGTAGCCAATCTCGAATAGACCTGCATTGATGTCATCAATAGGAGCCCCGTACGAAAACTCCTGAACGACTACGAGTACTTGTGACAGAGAGTCATTAATCGGAATGGCGAGTTTAGACTTCCGAAGAGCCTCCTTTAGAGATATATCCACATTAAGCGACTGGGCGTAACTCATGGCTCCAGTAAAAACCTGTCAAATAAAAACAGTTATTTGGATTTGCACTTTTTATTGTCATATAAGTTAATTAGTTTGTGACAATTTAACATTATGTCATAAGAATCAATTTATAGATGAATCAATCAAGCAATCGTATTGATACCGGTATTCTCATCCACGTAATACTCAAGGGAAACGGTTACAGGCTTTTCTAATCTGTCAACAGCTTTAATCTAAGGTTCACTTTAAAATCAAAATCTGATGGAAACTATTCATCGAAAGATAAACGACCAGGAGCAATAGATAGTATTATTTTACAAATATTTATCGGGTCATGAAAAAATCTTCCCAAAGCCACAAACTTGCGTAACGTGGACACTACTTAAACGGTATGTTTAACTCCAAATTCTGTGCTTATAACGTTAAACCTCACGATTGTGAATTACCTGGTTATTTAAATAGACTATTCTATCTTTGTTGGCCAGTCTATATTCCCTAATCAGCCGTGAATCTTTCTTTTCTTAAAACTATTAAACAAGGTATATCATTAGTGTATCTTACCGCCCAAACCCGGTCAGATGCGGATAAAACCAGACTATTATTGTACGGCACGCCCTCCTTCTCACTGACAATTAAGGCGGATCGTTTGAGCTCGGTTTCAATTGTCGGTAGCTGTAGTTCCGCCAGAAGTCTAATCACAGAATTACTCTCATCACCGTGATGAATAAAACTCGCCCCCATATCTACTCCTGGGTCTGTAAAACAAGTCAGTCCACAAATTTCATTGAACAAATCCTAAGAGGGCTGAAGAACATACACATATTTATTCTTTCTTTAACACCGAGGGTGTACCATGAGCAAGGCAAACAAAATAAAATGTATGCTTTCCTAAATAAGTGTGATGGATATCAAAGGTTCCAGCAAAAGGTGGAAATGGAACTAGTCTTTCCATCGTGTCATAAATTATTTTCCGGTTGCTAGTCCAATAATTCCAAGTGTTACAAAGCAGAGAACACTGCCATCGTCACTGAGTCGAATCAACTACATACATACATGCCAAACTTGCAACCGGGCAGCAATAAGAGCGTACTGAATGGGTAGTTTTACACAAGGACAGGGGATGTGTTACATAGCCCTGGGGAGTGCTCCGCAATGACAATGACAAAAATGTTTTCCCGTTTTCTCATAGCTATCCCATTTAACATTGGCAGGTGTAGCTTGAACCCGCGGCTATCAGCTAGATACAAGTTTCTGTGTAATCAATATAAGTCGTTGTAGGAAGTAAGTAAGTCAGCTGGATACAAGTTTCTGTGTAACCAATATAAGTCGTTGTAGGAAGTAGACCATATACCTGTCACATGTTACTCTTTAAATGAGTAAGTCAGCTGGATACAAGTTTCTGTGTAACCAATATAAGTCGTTGTAGGAAGTAGATCATATACCATGTGTCAGCAATTATATGTATGTAAATGGATTTCCACACACGTTGAGGCCCTATTTTGAAGGGGATAGGGTGAGTGGTTGAGGGCAAGGAATATTACAAGTGAGTGTCATAAACAAATTAAGACTATATCTGATAATTTAATACAAATGAAATTTCTTCTGGCGCCACCTGAGAATAGACCTACATATACCAAACCTCTCCACTATGAGGAGGTACGAATGTGAATGTTAACTTTCATTTACATTCTCACCTCTTCGTAGAAGAAAAGTTTGGTCAGACTTGGATGTCCCCATGCGAATGTCACGACATGTGTTTCAATATGCGGCATTTCTTTCGGGTGGCAACTAACCGAATCAAATTGGTATAAAACTATCAAACATAATCTAAATTTGTGTATGGCACTCATTGGTTCCTTTTTTCTTCCCTTAAGGGAAAACTGATTTGTCACAAACGTAGCATTATTAAATATGAAATAAATAGTTATTTAACATAAGTAAAATTATTTCAAGCTTGTCTCCATAAACCCGGATAAATGCATGCGCTTTCAAGTTGTTGGTGAGATAAATAGATTGGTTAGATTAATGCCCAAAACAGCTGTACGAGACTATACACAAAACAGCTATACGAGACTATACACAAAACAGCTGTACGAGACTATACACAAAACAGCTGTACGAGACTATACACAAAACAGCTGTACGAGACTATACACAAAAACTGGATGAAACAGGATGTTAACCTAATCCATGACTAAATGATTCAGTGTTGGTCCAAATCCGGCCTCCAAATCGATTGGCACGTGCTTCCAGGACTGTCACCGTTACGTCTCCCTGATTGGTTAAACTTCTAGCTGCAGCTAACCCGGATGCTCCAGCTCCGATCACTATGACGTTAGAAGCTATAACAGCAGTAGAAGTCATAAGTGACGCAGCTAATATCACGTAAAACTTTTCCATCTTAAACTTATAGGACAGTTCTTGAGTTCTGAAAAGATATAAAATAAAGTAAAAAATATTGTTAAAGAACTTAACAAAGGATTTCGTACATTTCTGCAATCGGCATTTATATTTTATCTAATGGATTAACAGCAAATGAAAATAACGTAACAGGACAATCATAATAACATGTATATATTTATGATATCAAAATTAAAATATGTTTGTGTTGATTCTTGGTTAAATGGGAATCGTTGTTTAAACTAGTATGTTGATCAAAGTTAAAACACATGGGAATTCTTGGTAATCACAGCACCCATACAGTAAGATGGCGCTCCAGTATAGCTAAGTGTGCACAGCGTTTTAGAATACGGCAGTATACGGTTATGGGGACATTCAATCTATTCATAGATGAAAGTTATAGTTCAAGACGGGAGGGTCAAATTAACATTAAGTCTAAAATCACGGCGATAATTATGTATCGATATCAATCAGACATTGTCGATATCAGTAAAAGATTTATCAACGACCACAAAATGCAACTCAACTGATTTATAGAGATTGATATATCTTAGTGTGCAACTTTTCAATTTCAAAACAGGGCAACCGAATTGTTGTGGAATTATATCAAGTTTTTTTCTTATTTAGATTGCGTTCAATACAGCCTCAAGTGGGTAGGTCAGTTTCGCGTAATTTACACCCACAATCGACGAATCCAGACACCTGGTACCGATCGAAGTACTATTACATTTAATCCGCTATTAGTTGGCGTCACGCCATGTAGAAGGTCTATCTCTAATCAACAATTAACGATTTAATCTGGTGTTAGCGACTAATACTCTTTCGAGCAAATGGCCCCAGGGTCAGGTACAAGGCATACCATGTTCATCAGCATTGGAGTGTTGTATTGTTGTTTAACACAAGTTAACGCGGTTTCACTCAAATGTGTGTGCCAACCCAATGGGTTTAGGGAATAATCAACACTGGCAAGAGGCAATGACGAGATAAGATAATTACAAGACGCCTAACACATCTTCGCGAGCCTAGGTTAACACATGTGTGTATTAACTTTGGCACATTGCTAACATCTATGGTGTTATAGCAGTGGACTGAGTGCCAATAATCTAGTCCAATCTGGAGTTTCCCCTGAATGTAGCGGCCAATGGAATAATTATATTCAACTACAGTAGCAGACTATATGGCGATCGAGGGGAAACAAAAATTCTATTCACAGTTTAATTAATATCCAAAGCCAGTCGTTGTTCTATATCTTGGAGTCTCATTTTGAAATGATCAAATAATTAAGCTTTTCAGGCATGGATGTTACACGGCGACGCTTTTAATCAAATGTTGTAGTCTGCAGATGTTTGAAAATAGCTAGCAAAACCAATACAAGTGACAGTTGTGTGATAGAGCGTCGCTGATAGGCTGGCTCCAACGATTTTGGGTGTATGCTGCCAATATAAATACAGAATTTGAGGATTGGCCAACACACAGAAAAACCATGAAATATCGCATGTTATCTCCCTATCTGTCTATATATGTATCTGTTTATCAGACAATGCGCAACAAAAAATGTTGGAAAACATTTGTAGTCGAGCTAAAGTCTAACAATAAAAAAACACCAAAACACAATGATCATGAAAAATATTTTCTTCACCTCAAATGTTTTTTCTCTGGGCAGATGAAAGTTTCTTTTCAATTGTTTACGTCTCGGAAGACATGTGTTTTGCGATATTCATGCTAATGTTTAGAGAATTAAAAAAGATAACATCATACGGATATAAAGCTGTTAACATTTCCAACTTCTGATTCTCCTTAAATGGAAGCGTCACACAAAACGGCGAAGGTTTTTCTAAGAAGTTCCCCACGGTTTTTACTTAAGGCAGAAATGAAAATGGACAGTCCTTAGCCATATAAGTGAAATACCTTTGAGTACGACGTTCGTCCCCAATTAAAACACATAAAGTCATTCAAATAATTTTAGTAAAATAGCTAGTTTTACAACCATAACTGACTACGTATCAAACATACCTTGCTGGTTGAACAGATCACTGGACAATGAAAGCCAATGCGTATCGGAATTCACTTGACTTGAGAAATTCACCAGTAGGTGACACGTGTAAAGTCCTGTCAGATGTGACCATAAGATCATTCGACTGGACGTTTGCCTTTAGCCCGGTGAAACCGTTGTCTACGATTTTTGCTTACTGAACACAATAACAATTTAACTGGGAAAAATCGTACGGATGTACCGGTCGAACGAATTCTAGACAACGGCTTAACCATGCTTAACGAATACGTCCAGTCAAATGTGACTATTATCTTTAATCTTTCCGGTTTGCTTGTACTCACAAGCTTCGCGGCACATTTTTTTAATGGTTGAAGAGTTCAAAAACGGTTTGCAGAAAGGCATAATTAGCATAAATGTAATTTTTTTTACATCTACCAGTTTTACTCTCGGACGTTACTGCATCTAGTCGTGTACTCACTCTGTCACTTGTGTGCGCACTCCATCGACCACGTGGACAATCAATCAGTCAATCAATTAACCAATCAATACATCAATCAACTAAAGCCATTTTCGATATGTTTATATCCTTACGTTGCAGGCATAGTATTTGAGTTAGCATAGATGACAACACACATGCCGCAATTGAAACATATAACAAAAAACAGATTAAAGCTTTTAACGTTACGTTTACTTGATATGTAGGTTTTGTTTTTATCTGTTTAAAAACAGTTCACCTGCTACGAATGCACTTTGAATTTATGCAAGATACCTCTTAGTAAAACCGTAAAATATAGGTAGATAAGTAAAAGGTTGTGTAAACACTGTTAACATTATTAACAAATCCTTAACGGAACTCACTTGGGACAAACACACTTTAATTAAACAAAGTATAATTGCTTTCCTTGATTTACTTACATTCATGGTATTCAATAATTAATTCTCCTCCAGTGCTAAGTGAAGACAGCATTGTTACTCTATTTCATTTTCATTTCATTTCATTTTATTCACCAAAATAAGTCAATTTAAGAAAAAATGGTTACATGATATAGAGTTAGGCGGGAATAAAGTCCTGACGGACTTGCTCTATCCCAATTGTAGAGATTATTAACATATTGGTGAGGTGAAATTGGACAAAAATATGTGATTAAACATAGACAAAAACAAACGTATGTACAAATATCCATTGAGTAATGTACGATTTATACAATAAGAAGAGAGAAGAAAAAAAAAAGAAGCAAAAAACAGAAAAAATACCAGCAAAAAAGAAAAAAAAAATTGGATGGGCACAAACAGTAGTGTTGATGATCCATTGCTCTCATACCTGCATTGAGTTTACAAAATATTCTCTATCAGTGATAGACATAAATAAACACTATACATATACATTTTTACATATTTAATAAATGAAGAGAGAAATCTGTGTGCCTCCACCGGGACAGGAACTCCTGACCGTTGGATTTCAAGCCGAACACTCTACCGACTAAGCTACAGAGCATTCCGGCAGAATGAGTATCATTTTCCAACCCGGTGAAACCGACGATTTTCTCTCAAAATAAGGCACGGAAACAGGGACGCTCAATTAGCATAATTTTGGTCTAACTATAACTAATAATCAGTTTTTGGTTGAGTAAATTCAAAAGCCTGGTTCTGACATATAGATATATTGAACAGATGAAGATAAAATAAAAAATAAAAATAAATAAAAAATTACTTTCTTCATCTACATATGCATATGGGAGTTTATGTAGAGCATAAGAAGATTCATAGATTTTAATAAATCTAAATACCTGTACCATGTAGTGTAATTACCTTTAAGAAATATACATATTACCAAACAAAGAAATTGTTTATTTTAAGAAATATACACATTTACATATAACTAAACACATAAAGATATACTAGTATATATTTTAATTGCATAATTACATAGAGTGGTAACACTTTGGATATTTTTAGTTAAACGACAAAATTAGATTTTAAAGATAGATATTGTTTTAATTCCGATTTAAACAAGGAATGTGAATTAACACTTTTTAAGTAGGCAGGTAGCTTGTTCCATTCACGAGGAACTGATAACTTAAGACTATAGTAAGAATAATTGGAGTTCCAAAAGGGTCTATATAAGTCAAAGAGCTTTGATCTGGTGAAGTAGTTGTGGGACGACGATTGACGTCGGAACAAATATCTTATATTGGGCGGTAGACTGTTCGGAAGGTATATAAATTTATGGGCGTAAAGAAGATTTAGATATATGCTCAGATTTGATAGTTTTAGAATTTTGAGAGACAAGAAGAGGGGATCAGTATGTTCAGACTTTTGGGAAAATGAAATTACACGAATGATTCGTTTTTGTAGTATCGTGAGCGGGTGTAGGTGAGACACGTAGGTATTTCCCCACAAGACATTGGCATATGATAAGTATGGATATATGAGTGAATAGTATAGCGTAAGCAGGGATTTCTTGTTGATGGAAGTTTTGATGTGAGTGATTATGCCAATGTTTCGTGAGATTTTCCGAGCAGTGTATGAAATATGGGATACCCATGATAACTTGTCATTAAATATTATTCCCAAGAATCTGAATTCCTGCACTCTTTCGATTTGAATTCGATTTAACATAGTAGGGGGTGGGTTTGGACAGTTTTTACGAGTTGGACAAATTAGCATACATTTTGTTTTTTTAGTATTGAGAGAAAGTCTGTTTGAGCATAACCAATTGTAGATTTTATTTAACTCTGATGACATTAAGTTGACAGCCTGTGAATGGTTTTGTGAGGAGAGACATACACTCGTATCATCAGCAAAAAGTATTATTTTAGCTTGAGAAGTAGAATGAGTAATGTCATTTATGTAGATCAAGAATAAAAGAGGACCCAATATAGACCCCTGTGGAACTCCGTGAGAAAGCGTGAGGAAATCAGAACTAAACCCATTGTATACGACAGCGTGTAGTCGATTGGATAGGTAGCTACACAGCCATTTGAGACATGTTGATCGGAATCCATAATGATGTAGTTTGTCAGCAAGAATAGTATGATTTACTGTGTCGAAGGCCTTGGATAGGTCAAGGAAAGACACGACACTGAATTCTCTATTTTCTTTAGCAGAAACCAGATGCTGATAAAGATCTGTTGCTGCGTGGTTGGTGGAGTGGTTGCTGCGAAATCCATACTGAGAAGGGATTATTATGTCATTAGTGTCAAGAAATTCTGTCATCATGTTGGCTGAAAGCTTTTCTAGAATTTTGCCGAAGCATGGAAGGATAGAAATTGGTCTGTAGTTGGATATGTTGCACATATCGCCAGATTTAAAGATTGGAGTGATTTTAGCTGATTTGAACTGGTCAGGGAATATGCCTTGACTAAATGACAGGTTAGCAATATATGTCATTGGTTGGACAATGTCAGAAGCAACAAGTTTAACAATAGACATAAATATGCCATCGATACCAGCTGCGGATGATTTTAAATTGTTTATAGTGGAATTAAGTAGTTCTGGGGTAACAGTAGAAAAATTGAATTCATTCAGAATTGGGATTCCTAAGTAATCAGAGTAGGATACATCAGAGGTTGGAATTTCGGAATCAAGTTTGGTGGCTACTGAATTAAAGTATTTATTAAAGTGATTAACCACTGCTTGTCCGTCCTCAACTATATCGCCATCGATATGCAGGCTTAAGTTTTTGTTTTTTGTGCTTACTCTCCCCAGTAATTCGTTAAGAACTTTCCAGGTTCCTCTTATGTCACTGTTCGCATTATTAAATTTATCTTCAAAATATCTTTTCCTGGCAGTTTTAAGTAAATTATTAAGTTTATTTCTATAGTTTCTGTATTGATGACGAGAGCATTGACTAGGCGATTTAAGTTGGTTGCGATATAGCTTGTTCTTTTGATATATAGAAGTAAGTATAGCATGGCTTACCCAAGGTTTGCGGATAGATCGCTTGGGTTTGATACACGTTATAGGAAATGCCTCATCATAAGCTTTCTGAAATTTATTGGTGAAGCAGTTGACAGCATCTGCAGTGTCCCTACATGAATATACGTCATCCCATTCAATAGTTTTAATTGAGTGTATGAAAGTGTCCTTTTGTGTAGTTGTTGTCCTGCGAAAAGATGTGATGTTATCCTTAATTGGGAGAAGAGACGTAGAGAAAATAGCAAAAATTGGTTGATGGTCTGATATATCGGTGAGTAGTATGCCAGGTAACACATTGAATTGGTGGAAGTTTGTGAATATGTTGTCTATTAGGGTTGCTGAGTGATTTGTAATTCGGGTAGGTTTAGTAATGAAAGGCAGGAAAAAATTACTTTTTAAGATGTCTAAAAAATCCTTAGTGGGTCCGTGAGATTCAGACTTAAAGAGATCCACATTGAAATCGCCACATAAGATACATTTTTTATTAGAGGATATTTCTCTGAGGATGGACTCAAATGTATTGTTAAAAAGGCTAATGGTGTGGCCTGGAGGTCGATAGAATACACCTACAAGGTAAGAACTATGTTCAACAAAAATTTCGACGAAAAGAGATTCAAAACCATTATTTTCATCAAAAAGTGTCAGGTCATCTCTTATCCTGGTTTTAGATGCAACTGTATCACTGATGTATAGGGCAACACCGCCACCCTTTTTTGTGCTTCTACATCGTGAGAAAATGGTATAGCCTGGTATTGCATACATTGATTGTGTAGAGGGGTTAAGCCAACTTTCAGAGAATGCTAGAATGGTGAAATGATGTCCCAGGCTGTGTATAAATCCTGTTACTTCGTCAAAATGTTTGGTTAGGCTTCGAACATTAAGGTGAAATATAGATAAAGTATTATTTGATACTGGAAATATGTTACATGTTTTATGAAAGGAGTCGTTGGAGTAGTATAAACTTTGTTGTGGGCTGATCCCCTCCCAGTATGAATGTTCGTGTTCATTGTCGTCAGTATTTACTCTACGTTGGTCAGAATCATTCAATTGTATCGGATTGAAGCACATTGACTCTATAAAGGATAAGTTGATATCTGGTGTGCTGTGTATATTGTTGGTGTGTTGTTGTAGTGTTGGATCAGTTTCCTCGTGGAAAGGAAGATTAGTTAACAAGTTTTCGAGTAGGTCAGGGTTGGCAGTCACGTTGTCATTCATTGTTAGTATAATGTTGATTGGTAAATTTCACCCGAGTGTTACGTCGCGTTGTATAACTTAGCAAGGTATGGCAGCTTTGTAGTTTGTGTGTTGTAGTGTTTAGACAGCATAGCTTATTATGTGATAGAATAGATTTGAGTAGTGTGCACAGTAAAAGCGAGATAGCAGAAATCGGCAATAGAGAGCAATAAAATGAATTACATAAGATACCCATATAACACGAACAAAGGGAACAAAGAATAACGGATATACACAATGAGAGAACAAAGCACATAGCTCATCTAGCTTGTGCCCCCATGTTGGGCTGTAAATATAACGGTTGGACACCTGTAGGGATTATAAATCCATCAACATTTAGACAGTCACAAGCTTAGCTTGTATGTTCCATATGAAATATATTCCAGCATGAGTGTTAGTAAACTTAGACAATTTAGCGGCCCGATAAAGTGACAAAGTTCACGGGGCGAATGTAAAGCATACCAGGGATTCAAGGTGCTTGATTGGTCAGATTTACCTGCTTTACATTCCGTTGAGATCGTTTATTACTGGAAATAAAGTCCACATTACTTGACGATACTGATAAAAAGTATTTTTGATGTATATTATCAATATAACGTGTCACGTTGTTTTACATATTTTGGAAATATATGCAAGATTATATTTTTACGACTGAATAACAGATTCATGGATTTCTTCACCGTTAACGTAGAGTTTTCCTCTAGCAAATCTAACTTTTTTACCGTCTTTGTAGCATTTGTTCATATATTCCCTGAAAAAGGTTTTCTTTTGTCGGTCTTCCGGGATTAGATCTTCCACAACATAAGTATTGCTATCATTAAGGTTACGTCTTGCCGCAGCCAGTACTGTATGTCTTTCGGGTCTATATAGAAATTTAACTATTATATGTCTTGTTTGTCCTGGCTTGATGGCTCCAATTCTATGTGCATTTTCTATGTGGGTTGCATTCAATTTCAGTTGATCAGTTATAATTTTATTTACAATTCCAATTGCATTTTCACCGTCGGACTCCTTTATTCCACCGAATCTGAGGTTAAAAGATCTACTATATCGTTCTTGATTTAATAGACGATCAGTCAATGTAGCGTTATGCTTTTCCAACTCAGATACACGTCTTCGAACTTCATTTGTCATACCTTTGTATTCCTCTAGTCTATTATTTAATTGGTGCATGTCGGTTTTTATAACATCTATATTCGTGTTCATATCAGTTTGTTTTCGTTCAACCAAAGTTAGACGCTCATTTGACTCTATTTGATTTCGTTCAAGTCTGTTCAGCGTGTGCTGTATATCACTTACTGACTTGAGCATAGTCTCCATGAAATTTTCAAGTTTTGACGTGGGAAGTAGATCACCACACTCACCATTTTCTCCGTTGGTTTCTTCATTGTGTTCAGAGTTGACGCTGGTTTCATGGAGGTTGACGGCATGTTCAGTAGCGGCATTCTCTATCTGGTTGCTTTTCTTACTTGACTTCGATTTTGGCATTTTGATTGCTGTTTCGGCAAATGGGGAGTAGATACGCCACACAATATTTACAATACACAACTATGTATATGCAGACAATATACAGGCAGGAACACTCATTTCGGTTGGCTGAAGATTTAGCTTATATGCTGGCTAGTTCAGGGTTGATAGTCTCATAATAGTTACGGTACACAATGTTCAATGTACAAGTAGGAATACATTCACAGCACACAGGCAAGTATATTCATTGCAGCTGACTGAAGACAAAGGCTTACGGGCTGAAGACAAAGGCTTACGGGCTACAGGTTTGCATAGTCTGGTAAAGCCCCAGGGAGCACGAGCAAAACACGTCTAGCCACCACCACACATTCTGAAACCCTTTAATATACTATAAAACAGAAGGAGACATGTTAATCTATGTACAACAGTGGACGACGGGAGAAAAGAAATAAGTAAGATGGTGTGATACTTTAATATGATAATAATTGCAAAATTGGTAAAACTGGTAGCATTGGTATGTTGTGGAGGTAGGTGATTTTCTGTTAATGGTCGTATTATGAACTGATTACATGGAGGCTTTCTTTCAGATACAAATGTTTTCAGTTTATTAAGTGATGGTGTAGGGTTGGTGATAACTTTAGGAAGTAGAGGTTCACTTGCTTGTACAAAAAAAAAATATTCAAATCATTTGCAACTTCTAAAGGGTCTGTTACTTGTTTACAGCTGGATTCATTTGATAATAGAGTTAGGGAGAATTGCTCAGGTTTAGGGGATATTTTTCTGATTAATTGCCAGGGGTCTTTCTTTTTATCATTATTTATTAGGTTTTGGAAGCAATCTTTTTTAGCTTGATGTATCAATTTGTTGACTATTTTTTTTCTCTTTTGATTTGTTTGGGTCATGTTTGTTAGATTTGTCTTTTTTATTGATTGCATGAAGCAGTTCTTCAGTAAGCCATTCCGGTTGTTTCAGGCGCTTTACTCTTTTATTACAGACTGGTGCATGAGAGTCTATGATAGTAAGAAACCATTGAGTCCATTCCTTAGTCGCCTCACTTTGGTCAGTCCTTGCTTGTGGTGGTGAGGTTAGAGATGTTTAACAGAAGATCATTTCTAAATTTGTTGCTGTCAAATTGTTTCATAGCCCTGTAACTAATTGTTTTGTGAGAGTAGGTTTTGTAATTATATTTACATTTTCGAGCTAGAAATATAGCATGGTGGTCACTGAGAGAAAGATAAGTTGTGCTGCAGTAGTATATGTTTTCAGGGTTTGTTGAGTAAATATGATCAATGAGAGAGGTAGATTTAGTAGTTATGCGGGTTGGTTTTGTAATAAGCTGTGATAAGGAGAAGGTTTCATTACATGTTGTACAACGTTGTGGAGATTCATCAAGTAAGTTTATATTGAAGTCACCTAGGATTACAGTTTCTTTCTGCTCTGAGTATACCTTGTCTGACATGTATTCATAGTTATTTATCCAGTCTACAGCTACAATTGGGGCCTATAAACAAAACCGAGAAGGAAGGGTTTACTGTTTGGTAAGAGAATTTCAAGCCAGATAATTTCAAAATTATCCTGTTCCAAATCATGTCTTCTGGTAAATGGAATAGTGTCAGCTACATAGGCTAAAACACCTCCCCCTGATTTCCTCTTTCTGTCTTTCCTCTCCACAACATAACCTGGTATTTCTATTACCTTTTTACCATGATGTGATTTTAGAAATGTTTCTGTCAGACCAAGTATGTCTATTTCCTGCTTTCTTTTAGTTAATAATAGTTCTACCTGGTCGACTTTAGGAAGCAAATGACTATATTAAGGTGTCCAATGCATAAACCTTTGTTTGGAAGACCTATGTCCAAATTACTGGACAAGAAGTTACTTTTGATATTCCATAATTTCTGTGGGCTCTCTGAGGCAAATATATTTTCTGAAGTGTTAGTTATATAAGGACTATAGCAAAATATACTAATGTACTCTAGGTGATTTAAGGTATTAGGGTATCTAAATATATTAATCATATCAATGGCATGGGGTACAGTACTAGAACAATGCATATTATCACAGGCTAGATAGGCACCAGTACAACTCACATTCACACTCACAGGGCACTCGGGGAGAGGTACATCAACATTTGTGTTATTAACAATTTTCTTGTTTTCATAGAAAGTTGTCTTTTGATTAGTTTCTGGTGGGTTTTCAAAATGGTCAGTCTGATTGCAGTCACAGATTATGAGACATTGGTTGTCTGGGTCAGTTTGAATTTTATCGCAGGTGTTTGGTCTGAAGGACTCTATATTAACATATTTACACTGGTTTGTTCCATTACAGTTTATGTCGGCAGCCTTAAGATACACTTTGCCAGTTTTTCCTCTTGGTGGTAACATCTGTACCATTTTGTTTGGGTGATTGTTTGGTGATCAAGTGTATATAGTGAAAATGAAGATATGACTGTGCAATTGATGCAATGTGTAATGTGTAATGATTACTCTGGGTATTTCACTTGTAAATGTGTATTCTAGCAAAAAGCAGCAGAGAAATTAAATTTAGCCCTCATCACTTGGTGGTAACATCTATAGGCTCGCCTATGTCTCACTCATTGTCATGAGAGAGACATCTTGCCACATGGAACAGTGAGAAGGACATCGCCTACGTCTAACTCATTGACATGAGAGAGACATAGACATGAGGTCTACAAGGTCAGTCCTGTGCATCATCGTGCTACATGGAATGCTTTTACAAAGTTTGATAATAATCTGGGGCCGGTTGCTCATAGCGCTATAAAATTTAATCCTCTATTAGATGACGTCATGCCACATTGTAGGTCTATGTCTAACCCGGTATTAGTGATTTAATCTGGTGTTAGCGACTAATACTCTTTTGAGCATCAGTGTTCAGGCTAGCAGACCCAGAGCACTCTTCTCCCCTACACGTAACACATATCAAACTTAACGCCAGGAGACATCTTGACCAATGTAAATTAGGACACTTTGACGTACCAAAGTTTGATACTATTATTAGACTATTGTTTTTTTAAGTAAACAGTCAGAAGTTTGTAGGCACAGTGTAGGCCACTGGCAGGCAGAATAGTTGTGAGTAGTGAGTCAACTCAATTCCTTGCCACATAGCGCCAGTTAAATAAGAATTTGAATATCAGCTTACTGAAGGTTATTTGACTCATATGACTGAGTGCAAGCCCAATGGGGTGATTAAAGCACCCTCCATGATGCTGGCAAAAAACATCTGTCTCTGTGAAAACAGTTGGTGATAACACTATTAACACACATGAGATGCACAGCTCTACATAGCACTTGTGTTACTTGAATCATTTATTTCAAGCCTGGCTTTCAAGGGGCTTTGTCCTAATGGACAATTTATGTTTCTCCAGTGCTAAGTGCAGGCCGCATGACATATTTGTGAGAGACTGGTTTAGACCAGTGTTTTTAAATTGAAACTTAATAGTATTGTTTGTTTGTTTGATTGGTGTTTAACGCCGTACTCAAGGGTATTTCACTTATATGATGATGGATTGTCCACTTTATACTGTTCACAGCCTTAATACGTTGGAAAACTGAGAGGAAACCTCGTAAAAACCACCCCGTGATTGCCGGAGCCACAACATGTGACTCGCTCATATACCTGATGGTTGAGAGGTGGACTCTCGTAAATGCTAAATAAAAGCAGGTTCAGCTTAGGAAACACACTCGCTACCATTGAGCCACGGCGGCGGGCGAAACTTAAAAGGCAGAATATAGAATTAGGAAATAAGAATGATGAGTACTGACCAGCTAAAAAGACACACATGATTCGTGATATTCTTAATGGGATGGATACCATTGACAGAGCCTCAGGCCTCCAGATTTCCAACAAGTAGATCCATCGCAGACAGTGTGTGACGAGAGAGAGAGTACGAGGGGAGGCATCCTTGCTAGATCTGTAAACAAACAGGTGCAATCCATAAAACATCATTAACATCACAGTGAAAAGCCACGCCTCTGACAGTGGCTGACCAATGAGAGAGTACGAGGGGAGACATCCTGGCTAGATCTGTAATCAAACAGGTACAATCTATAAAATATGTTAACATCACAGTTAAAAGCCACGCCTCCGACAGTGGCTGACCAATGAGAGAGTATGAGGGGAGACATCCCGGTTAGATTTGTAAACAAACAGGTACAATCTATAAAATATGTTAACATCACAGTGAAAAGCCACGCCTCTGACAGTGGCTGACCAATGAGTGGGTACGAGGGGAGACATCCCGGCTAGATCTGTAAACAAACAGGTACAATCCATAAAACATGATTAACATCCCGGCTAAAAGCCATGCCTCTGACAGTGGCTGACCAATGAGAGAGTATGAGGGGAGACATCCCAGCTAGATCTGTAAACAAACAGGTATAATCTATAAAACATGTTTAACATCACAGTGAAAAGCCATGCCTCTGACAGTGGCTGACCAATGAGAGAGTACGAGGGGAGACATCCCGGCTAGATCTGTAAACAAAAAGGTATAATCTATAAAACATGTTTAACATCAGAGTGAAAAGCCACGCCTCTGACAGTGGCTGACCAATGAGAGAGTACGAGGGGAGACATCCCGGCTAGGTTTGTAAACAAAAAGGTACAATCTATAAAACATGTTAACATCGCAGTGAAAAGCCACGCCTCTGACAGTGGCTGACCACTGAGAGTACCTGCATAAAATATGATGGTTTGATTGGGGTTTAAGTCATAAATTGTACATCAATTATAAGTAGCTCAAGCAATTAGTGAAAACCATGAAAAATATCATAACTTTCTCTTTCCAGTATAATTTGTCTCATAGTTTTCATCATTACTACAACAGAATAGAATATATATTTCCTGTTGTTTGACAAGAAAAAGAGGAGATTGTAATGTTTTTTTCAAAGCTTTAGCCGATTAGGTTTATACAGGTAAGCTGAATGCTTCCAAGTGACATGGAAAGGGGAAAGGTTGACAGTTGGATTACACAGATCATTTGTACAAGAAGAGGAAGTAGCGTAGTTAATGTGACATCCCCACACCCTCTCCAATTCTTGAGGGATGACAGAGCTTTGTAAGTATGCTTTCATAATCAGAGATAGGCTGTAGCAGCCAGGCGGGTACAATTGCTAAATTCAAAGACATCTGTTTCTCTGGGTGTCACAAGGTTTGTTTGTTTGTTTGATTGGGGTTTAACATCATACTCAAGGGTATTTCACTTATATGACGACGTGCCAGCCCAATGGGTGAAGGAAACCACCCTCCACAACACTGGAATCAAACAAAGACAGGAGTGGACAAATCCAGGATGCAATACAGACACTACAAACAGATCAGTTTCTTGTTCCCCTTTAGCTGTGAGAGCACCAGGCCAACAAGAAGCTCCCTCCCCCCGCCTGCGGGTGTCACAAGGAGACATTTATGTTGCAGTTAAAGATCTCCGTGTCACACTGACTGTGTAATGCTCAGTACATGCATGCCTCCCAGATAATCTTTACAAGTGAGGAATGTAGGATTTTGATTGCATCCAAGCTTGACCAACCGACAAACAATAATATTTGAATCATATTTTTCTGAAATTGGACAAGGATAGCCAGAGAAGTGAGAGAATACATTATTATCCTAAATCCCGGCCTATGTTGATTTCCAGAAGACTATATGCCAATTTATATTTATAAAACAGAACATAGAGTGAATAAACCCACAGGGATACATGAATAGAAACTTCCAACAACAACAACAACAACAACTTACTGAGTTAGTGATGTGTTGTAGAGGTCAATGAGAGGAGAAAACATCCAATCAGCTGGCAGTAAACATTCTCCAATGTGATTGGTTAAAAATGTTTGGGTATCCATATGATGTCCAAGATGTCTGGCTCTAGAGAAAGAGGAGATTTTACAATTATATAACATTCCAAACATATTCTCAGAGAATCTTTTCCACATTTCAGTACATAAACAATTTCAGTTACATGATGCCATTCAAGCTGCATGGCTTGTGTGTTGCTTTAATTAGACTTTAATTTCAGATATTTGCAGTCTCAGTTATTGATATAAAACTGACAAGAAAGCTTATGAGAAACACAGAGCAAACGGCTTTATTTGTTAATAAGTACCAGACAATAAAAGGCATGCACAAATAATAAGGGTCACAGTTTTTCAAAGGCAATACACCAGTCAATATTCATTTTCTGTCAACATGGATAGAACAGGTCATATTGACTTTATTCCAGCCAAATTATTTCTAACCATAGCATATGTTATTTAAATATTCCTTATTTGGTCAATAAACAAATCAACATGTTACATGAATCAAAATGAGTACTGTTGTTATTTGGGTTTAATTATCTATCAGATAGTCTTCATAGTAGTGAAGTGTAAGATTCAGACTGTAACCTCTGAATGACATGAAACAATGTATCACACAAGCAGGACCCAAAATGTAGATTTTAATCTGGGAAAGTCCAACAACTATATCATCACCTTTGACTACTGTTTGAGATTATGAAATAACAGGAATTTAAACATTTACTTTTTAGTTCAACTATACGGTCATTATGTTAAACACAACACAGCAATGTCATTCCGGAAAATCTCAGAAGCTGTAGTACAAATATTAGGCTGTTAATTTAAATTATTTTTACCCTGGCAATAAGATGCTCTTAAAAACAATGTAACCTTGAGATTTGAACAGCTCTTGTCATGTGGCTGAAGCTAGACAGATATGCAGCTCTGATGGTTGGCAACGATGGAAAGACTCCGGCTAACAGGTGATTACAGGTAGACTTCACTTCATTCTCTGTGGCTCCTGATTTGAGAAAGGTGTCCTCATTAATGTGAATTCCTTCCAAACTTTCTCTCATCAATTCCTCATCTGTCCCTTCACTATAATAATAGAATATGATATGGAGATATAGCAATGTTGGTAGGGATGGTTTGGGTAACATGTTATCTATTTGTTTTACATTTAGCTTCACAAGTTAGGGCGGTAATTCAGTTGGGGAGAAAATATTTGTGGATCATGTACCGTGTTGTCATCATCAGCCTGGTTTTGAAGAACTCACATGGTAAATGAACTGTAATAAGATCACCATTGATAGTAGGTTTGTTTGATTGGGGTTAAACATCGTGCTCATTCCAGTTTGATGACGACAATAATGTCAACTTCACACTGCTCCTTGCATAATAACAGTGGAAAACTGGGCGGAAACTTTGTAAAAACTACTCTTGCGATTGCTGGAGCCACATCATCTGACCCACTCATATACTTGATGGTGGACAGACAGACTCAATCCCATGAACGATAAATCGAAATAGGAAGAGTAGGCGCCCATGCTACCCCTAGGCCATGGCCATGGGCTGGACAATAAGGTGTGTGTTCATCACTGTGCTAGAATTAAACCACTCACCTGATAAAAGAACTGTTAAAGATTACAACAGACAGCAGGTCATGTGCAAGATGTTCATCACCATGCTGTAATCGGGTCAGTAGGTCAAGGGCTAAGGAGTGGTAAACCTTCATGGCTTCACCAGGCTTCTGCAAGAAAAAGCTTCCATAAAAAAAGTGTACCTGTTGACAATTACTAAAATTATTTACATGTGGAAGTTTTAAATGAGAAGTGAAAGCAAAACTCTTTATCAACTGGTTTTTCAGCTTTAAGATTTATCAAATTTGTTGTTTATTGCAGGGAAAATACACAATTGTGATTTGATTTCTTAATGAGATGTTCTTTATGTCAAGAATAGGGTGCATTTGAACATTTATCTGATTTTATATCAGTCATAGTCCATCAGAATAAAGGTTGTTATATCTTGGCTTTTTATTGGTGAACAACATTTAACTTCTTTCGTTATTAACATTCAAAACTTTACGGATAGATTATATACCATTGATAGTGAGGCTAGTTTGATGATATGATAATGTAGCTCATTCTCAAACTTTGTAAAATAATTTCCCCGCAGACACGAGAGGTTTGGTGAGGTATAAATCTTCTTGAGAAGGACGAGCACCTGTTTATCACCAATCAGGGGCACTGATACCTGTGAAAATAAAATCATCTTTTAGTGGCAGCCAAAATAATACAAGTATTATTCATCAAAATTATTTAAAATCTTATTTTTGTTTATAATATTTATCTATAAAAACTTACTCTATCGCTAGTCAAGGCGAAAATTTGGACTTTTTTTTTTGTTGCCTTTCTGAAATCTTTTTTATAATCTTGATAATGCAAAAAGTTTGACAAAAAATTAAATTATTTTAGAATTTTTTTTTAGATTTAAATTATTAAGTGGGTGCTTCAAAGATGATGTATATCGAAGGGGGGAAGGGATTAAATAGATTATCTCACCTCAACTGACTACCTGCTGACCATTACCAAAAATCAATTAGCACAAGTGAATAGATGGATTGCATGACCGTAGGGGATGTGTATTTGAACTGAGCAGTAGACATGGAGAACAAATGTTTGTGGGTGGTAGAACACACATTTAGACAGACTAATCACGCTAGCAGCAGAACTCCTACTGATAGTCATTAACAATGGAGTCAACGAAATCTGGGATGCCGACGTCACTCAAATTTCATAGTTAAAACTGTCATTTGAAGACATTGTTTTCAAATTATGTATTAAAAAAATGAATGTAATAGATAAAACTCTATTTCGCCTTTTCATTCAAATAAAAACAAACATGTTGTTTATTAAATTTATTGGGAGTAACCTTAAAACAGTCTGGAATTCAATCGTTTACACAAGTTTAGGCTGTTTTCTCAGCTTTCATTTTTCTTGACTTTCATCATTTAGATCGTTAATCTCTCGTAAACTATTTGCATTAAATAGTCCTTGACATTTGGCACAGACAATTTTGAAGCCATTTTCTAAAAAACAGTAGTGCAGTTTTTTGATATTGATACTTGTTTTGGAGACATTTAGCAAATATTTTTTTAAAGGCCGATTTTTTATTTTTTACATATATTTTTATCAATTGTACAAAAAATAACTTGAATTTAGAAAAACGCTATACAGTATTTTAGTTTAAATAATTGTCTACAAAGACATGCAAGTTTGGAAAAAAAATCTTCAACCATCTGAGAAAAAAACTTGTTATAAACAAGGGACCATTTTTAAAAGTTATTTGAGGTTTTTCTTTATAAATGCCATTATAAAATAAAATGAATCATAATATGACATTATATTTAGCATATTGAAGTCTCCTGCTTTCTAAATATATATGATGTTAATACCATTATCTTTTGGAAATATCCGTTAAAGCAAAGAAAAGATAAGATTCGCGTTTTTTACTCTTGACTAGTGGTAGAGTCCTTCACTTGATTGGCCTTAAATAACACACTCTAGGCTAAGGAATGAGACCTTCATGTGATAAATGATATTACCTTAGGAATGAGACAGTAATGTGATATATGACATTACCTTAGGAATGAGACCTTCATGTGATAAGTGATATTACCTTAGGAATGAGACAGTAATGTGATGTATGACATTACCTTAGAAATGAGACCTTCATGTGATAAGTGATATTACCTTAGGAATGAGACAGTAATGTGATGTATGACATTACCTTAGGAATGACAGTGATATTAAGTTAGGAATGAGACCTTCATGTGATAAGTGACATTACCTTAGGAATGAGACCTTCATGTGATACATGACATTACCTTAGAAATGAGACCTTCATGTGATAAGTGACATTACATTAGGAATGGTACCTTTTTGAATGACAAAGGTTGAGGTATTGTCTCAGAACAGAATTAATGTATGGGATGACAGTGTATCAGACATGATGATTTTACCTTAGGAATGAGACCTTTATGGATCTGACACAGGTTAAGGTATAATCTCAGAACAGAATTAACATATGGGATGACAGTGTATGGTCCAAGGACTGGAACAGGATTTCCATTCAAAGTTGACTTGTGTTCAGGGAGGTTAGGTGATACTTCAACATCTCTCACTTCACAGTGCACCAATAAGTTTGAATACTGACTGAAAATATTTAATGTTATAGATATCATTTTGAAAACAATCACCATCTTTAACTAAAACATTACATCCTTACTTTATACATACTGTGCTTATTTCGTTTTGCCCTTATCCTATAAACATTATATACATTTTAAACATACCTATAGCTTTCTTAACCTTCCTTTCCCCAAACTTACGTTATACATACAGATCTTCCTAACATATATCTCATACACATCTTCCTAACATATACCTCATACATATCTTCATAAGATATACCTCATACAGATCTTCCTAACATATATCTCTTACAGATCTTCCTAACATATACCTCATACAAATCTTCCTAAGATATATCTCATACAGATCTTCCTAACATATACCTCATACAGCCGCTCTTATTACATATACCTCATACAGATCTTCCTAACATATACCTCATACTGATCTTCCTTACATATAACTTATACAGATCTTCCTAACATATATCTCGTACAGATCTTCCTCACATATACCTCATACAGATCTTACCTTCATATACCTAATACATATCTTCCTAATATATTTCTCATATAAATCCTCCTAACATATACCACATACCGATCTTCCTTACATATACCTCATACAGATCTTCCTTACATATACCTCGAATATGTCTTCCTAACATATACTTCATTTAGATCTTCCTTACATACAGTATACCACATACATACCTTCTTTACAAATACCTCAATCAGGTCTTTCTTACATATACCTCATACAGATCTTTAATACATATACCACATACATATCTTTCTTACATATACCACATGTTCATATTTTTTCTATATAAACCTCATAATATCTTTCTTAAATATACTTCATAAATATCTTCATTCTTCCACAGATCTTCCTTGTATCATACAAAAATTTCTTTTATTTAAGATGTTTTTTTGATAAGGATTTCACAAAGGGTACTTCACTCATATGACAGCATGCAAGCCCATGAGTGAAGGAAGTAACACACCATGTCAGTGACAAGAAACAATGGGAAGACAGCAGAAACACAAAGTTTATTTCACTCAAATGACAGCATGTAATAAGCTCATTAGAACTGTAAGACTGCAACAATAAGTATATAATTGTAGTAATCATATATGAGATCCTTTGTTCTAGTATATCTGATACATGTAACATTATAGTACATACCTGATTGAACTAAGAATAGTGTGAAACCCTAACGACTTGTCCACACTTAGAGCGGGTAAACTTTCTATCTCCTCCAAAAGAGCAACCATATTAACATCAGGCTGAAAATAAATCAACATTGAACAATCATTCACTTCCAGGAAATTTAATCCCCTAACGGTTTAACACTAAGGTCCATCAGTCAGATGAGAGAAATAGATTAGCCAAGTTAGAATAGAAGTTAGAAGATGAACAGTGTCCAGAGTTTGTCTATGATATTGTTTCTATGTGTCAAACATTTTGTTTAGTTAACTGATCGTATAGCACTGCTGTTTGATAAGAGTAGAGGGTTCTTTAAAATCAACTGATGATAACAGACCAGGTGCACAAATGATGTACCAGTAATGCTGAGTGAGGCCCTTTGATTAAATACACTGATTGTTTCGATCAACAGTTAAATTTCTTTGTTCTAAATTCTCTCTTCATGGGACTCCTACACTAAGACCCATAACTACTGATAGAGGTCAAATGTATGCTATTCACAGAGCCAAATTTAATTCATGTTTCTGTGTTAAATTTAAACATTGTAAAAACCACCCCCACGATTGCCGAAGCCAAAACATGTGACTCACTCATATACCTGATGGTCGACTTGATCCAGTGAACGGTAAATCGAAGTAGGTTAAGTTAAGGCAGCGCACTCGCTACCACTAAGCCATTCTAATCTCACTACACTAAGCCAAGAATTTTCACAAACAAAAATGCCTGACTCACTATCGCACCCTCTTTCATCGATATACAATTGTTTGCCGTTCACCTGATATTTTGACAGTTATGTCACCAACAGAAAGACATAGTTTTACAGGTAGGCTTAAACCGAAAAACAAGGCTGGAACAGGGGATTTCAAAAATTGAACATCTGCTTTCAGTGGAAAATTAGCACAAGCCAGAGCTGAGGCTCTAAAGGAGGGTGTCGTTGACAGATTACTGGGTTGGCTTTAACAGAGGAACTGGGTTAACAAATTGACAAGCGATAATAACCCACTCATGACTCACTATGAGTATTAATTTTTTGCACCTAAAACGCTAAATCAGCCTTAATTGAGACATCTGACCATTCACATACGATACTCTGACTGACTCATAGGTATAGGCCTACAATTCAGCTACAAAAACCCAAGAATTAATAGGTTTTCTGTGATGTTTTGTTTAGAGCTAGTCCCCACACATTTAGCTAATTATAAACAAATTGTTCAATTTTTTATTTGTTTGTTTGTTTGATTGGTGTTTAACGTCGTACTCAAGGGTATTTCACTTATATGACGACGAACACAT
>JAVFBW010114180.1:0-15852 GCA_034783835.1 Mopalia ciliata | reverse complement strand
TGTCTTTGAACTGAATACAAGTGTCATCGGACTCAATGTTGTTTGTTTTATTTTCTGCAGGCCTGGTGGTGTCAGTCCGACCCTTTGTCCGTCCGTCCACTCCAACAAAGTAATCTGGCCGTTACATAAATAGTATTCTGACTCGTCGAACTCTACGCCCATTGGTTTAATGTCGATCTACCATAATTCAGAATAAAAATGTCCTAACTCTTGTTGAACTGCATTCGGCAACCTACCATCTGCAACTAAATCTCAATCGACAACTAAAACATGTCTACTAGAATCAATACCACAATGAATCTTTATCAGCCATATTTTATTTTATTTGTTGAAATTGTATTTGCATAAATAGATTATTTAAAAACGTTTGTATATTTGTATAATTGTGTATTTGAATATCCGAAGAAACGCTGAATGTATACATTGTTTGCCTGCATCTGAACAAAGTGTCAATTTAACCTTATTCATTCATTATACAACATCGCTTAATTACTATTATGGGATAGAACTTTAATAGTTATAGTCTGCTTATAATCAGAATCAACTAATCAGATCCGCCCTGAGTCCACTGGGCACAAACGTATGCTTTGATATGCACTGAGCCTCTTTGTTCAATAATATTATCCATGGTGAATAAAATCTAGTAATATCCTTTGATCCAATTGTTGCCCGCAAGTACCGAGCCCACCAATCAACAGCGTCACTGAGTGGCCTGGCTGGAAGTGATAAAGGGATAAAATGGAGAGTTCCTCGAAACGAAACATTTGTCTGAGATCGAAGATGAACTCTTGACTTTTTATTTCAGTAATAAACAGAAGGAGATCAATACCGTACAGTAACTTACATGGGAAGTAACTCGGTAGTCTCCCTTAACATTTTACGCCCACGAGTGAGCTCCCCTTTTACACAGATACATTGTTGCCATTACTTAATCAATTTGTTTGTTTGTTTGTTTGTTTGATTTGCGTTTAACGTCCTACTCAAGTGTTTTTCACTTATATGATGACGGATTGTCTACTTCACACTGTTTCTTGCTTTATTACTGTGGAGAAACCTTTTTAAAACCAACCCCGCAATTGCCGGAGTCACATCTTGTGACTCACTCATATACCTGGAGGAAGACATACGGTCATTTGATTAAAACCACCACCGTTTAACCTCCATTACATTGCGTATAGACAGATTGGTGATAAACTAAGACTATTTTGTGTAGGTGCTGTCGAGAGAAAACTCGGTTATGGCGGGACAAAGATCACTAAGAAAATGTTGTACTCAAGTTACTTTAATTAGCTTTCGGATAGTAACTTTATCCATTATTTGCCACAAACACCATAGTTAACTATAACAGCGACATTCGAATAACTCATCTTCACCAAACCCAAACAGAGTGGAGCTTTCTTTAGCAAAGTAAATGGCGGTCTAAACACTAGATAGCTAGGCAATTGCATATAGCCTACATCGGACGTCATAGCAGACGCATTAAATGGCAGTGGCGCCGCTCATGTTTGTTATATATAGCAGTCAATTGTTAACTGCTTTCTGATTGGTTACTTCCTAATGTAATACTCCAATGAAATGTTTGCCACATTTATAAGAACTGGGGCTGAGGTTATAAAAATCCTTGAGTATGTGCTCAAGCTGATATTTCGTGCTTAGCTGAGTCGCCTGAGAAAGGCCTGAACCATGCTCAAGGCCGTAATCAATAGGTTTCCAGAGCTGTTTTAATAATTTGATGGTGGCAAATGACTTTAAACATAACTTTTGCGATTCAATTTTAAAAGTTAGACGCTTTTATAATGGTCAAAACAAACAAAATCGGCTTGAAGCAGCCGACAAAATCAGAGAAGTGCCTTTTTATCTTCATCGGCAAAAGAGCTCAACAACAGCGTGCATGCTCAGGAGTTGGAATAGGCATTGATTTTGTACTCGGCTGAGAACGTGGTCAAAACATTTTATAACCACCGAATAGGAGCACAACTCAGGCGAGCACGATCTCAAGAGTTTGGGCACCGACTGGGACTTGAATATGCTCTAGGTTTTTATAACCTAGGCCCCACTTGTGGCAAAGTCGAAAAGTGTTCGTCTGGTCTGGTGCATTTTTACCCTTGCCATGGGGCAATGTGTTGTCAAAAATACCGCCCATAAAATCTGAACTGGCGTGTCTTTAAACAGACGGGGAAACAAATCTGGCTAGAGCTGCTCATGTTAACCCTTGTAAGTCAAACATTATATGCCCGTCCTTTATCCAGCTGAAATGTAGATTGATAAAGTAAATGTAGACAAGGCTTGCATACAGACCGATGGGCGCTGCAAAGTGTGACCAAAACTATATACTTTTGCCGCGGCTTTGACATACGCCGTTAGATAATACACTAAACAAATCTAGAAAAAAAAAAGAACAAAAAAAATATCCTTCTTTCTTTCAAATGCTTCACATTTCACAGGATCGCCATCTTTGAACTATTTCTCAAAAACCAAAACTATTTTTTTGCCAAACAGACGTTATTATGTTTCAAACTACGTAAAATACATTGCATTTTTGCAATGATCTCAAATATGTATTCGAACTATAACGAACTACTCTCCGTGATAGAAGTTGTCCCAAATATCAAAGAAAATTGTACGGCATCCGAATTATCGTAGTCTAATCCAGTATAGAAACTCTCATTGGAATACGATTGCTGCCTCACGGACAACAAAAACATAAAGCAAGATTCCATTCCGCCACGTGCATATAAAAGTGCATAGGAAAGATACGAAACATCGGTGTAGATATTTCGCCTCAATGGTAAAACAATCCCAGGGTCCGGTTGTCCAAAGCTCCGTTAGGCTGACAGACAGCTAGATGACGCCGCGCCACAAAGAAATGGACGTCACGTAATAAAATAAATTCATTGTTACACAACGCCATCTAATGGACCGTTAACTTAACTGGGCTTGGAGCAACCGGCCCCAGGCGAAATGGGGAAGGTGCCGAAGGTCCGCCTAGATTGGAAATTCTATGAAAGTGAGGGAGCTCGAAAAAAACACCCAGATTGAGCTATTGTGCTCAATAAAATGTAGCCCCGTAATATGAAAGAATTTATTTTGTAAGAATGTACAACACTTATATTATAAAGTAAGAAAATCATTTTACTGCTAAGAATTTTCTTCGCCGTCATTTGATTTAGATGTAGCCATTTCAAAGATATACTCAACAGCCGTGGATAGCGTTTTGGCTTATTGATCCTCCTTGGACGTACCACCCACAGGTTCGAGTCCATCTATACCTCCGGTATATGAGGGAGTATTGGGGATGGTCTCCCTGTTTTCCAATGTTTTTGTTTTAGGACGGAAACGAGATCCGTTGTCAAGTCAGTGAAATACCCTTAGTACAAACCACAATTAAACAAACAAATAGTCACTAATTAACACGAAAGTCCATAGTGAAGGAGGCGTTGGAGCGTTCTATGCTACCTATTCGCGATATGTTTATTTCCCGTTTAGAATCAATTTCATGACGGTTCCACTTCCCTCCAATACGGGGCGTTTGAGTTATGATGTTATGACAGCAGAGTGCCGTACATTTGCTAGATAACGTTTTCAATTTACGATAAGGGAGGGCTAATTCACGATTTAGGGAATATTGCAAATTAACACGTAATGTTCATAAATTATATGAATTTTATTTTATCTTAGCTTAAAGTATAATTTTCGCAAAAGTTACAATTTTAAAGCTTTATTTCCCTGAAAATAAACAACCCGCAATGTTAAAGTATAGACAGGCTGCCCAACCATGCCAAAAAGTGGCAACGTCATTTGGCAAAGGAACGTCACTCTTATGTCATAACGTCATAGCTCATATCCTCCGTATTGGCAGACATTTATTTAGGGGAGAGGAAGTGGGGATAGGAGGGGGTGGCGTGTGTAAATACGCCAATGAACACGACTTTCAAAAGTTTGTCACTCGAGTGGAAAAATTAACTACACACTTTTTTCAAATATTTATGAATATATTTAAAAGGAAAAACAAACACTCACATATATTATACATAGGAAAGATTTATTGTCCAAAACCGACAGAATAAAATTAATAAAAACCGATGCCAATTGGATGACCATAATTTTGTCTCTTAAATCGGGAGAGAGAGACCAGCAGATTAAAAGTTTCACAGCCCTGTATCCGTACACACCACTGAGGCCTGTCTATATACGCAGCGCTCGCTGTAGCTCGCCTTAGATGCAATGTTATTGTACAGAGAGCGCGACATCGAGCCAGGGTAAGAGCTAGGTCTATTGAGCAGAGGCCAGATCAGTAAAAGAAGTCAGTACTTAGCGCAACGATACCGTTGGTGAAAGGTTTTTCTTTATTTCTGACGCTGCCAGGCATCGAATAGGGACCGTCGAACTCAAAGCCGTTCTCGTGTCGTGGCTTAAGTTTTTTATGTGTTTTTTCCCGCTGTAGGTCGTAATGTTTCGGGTTATTTAAATGTCGCAATTTCGGGAGGAACAGGACAAGAAGTAGTACTGTCGCGCAAAGCAAAATCCCCACGCATATGGTGGGTTCAACAAACTCGCGTTCTTTCACAAAAACAACAACAACCCAGGCAATCCATACAGCAATGCACAGTGCACTGGACACGAACAAAAACTTTGTCTCGTACATGTTCCTTTTGTCAGCTCGAAGCACGAATGAATAGGAGGCACACAAGAATAACAAAAACATTACATAGGATAGGTATATAACGAAGGTTCGCTTTTCCAGAGGGCATGCGTATAACATCGTGCCGTCAGTTGTCACTTCTGTCAACATTAGCGAACTGGTGTTATGGGACAGCCAGAACTGTGCACCGATAGCGATTTGGACACTCACAATAAACAGTAATATGATAAAAGTGTTAAGTCGAGAGACCTCGCCGCCCAAACCCACTGAGTTATACTCGTAGATTGTCATCACCTTTGTTAAGCAGACACCAAAACACAATGCATAAGATAAACCGGTTAGTAAATACTGTAGACTGCATCCAACAGCCGACGGAGTAAAGACGAAAGGCATCACTGAAAGGAATAACAACATATTTGCTAACAGCAGGAGAAGCCCCATGTCAGCATTTTTAAACCTAAGAGATCTGATGCACAATTTACTAAGGATGAAACAGAAGACACAGAACACGGCAAATACACCCAAGGAAGCAATGGCCAGGATTGAAATCGCCCAAGGTTCACGGATGAATTCCCCGCTGGTTTCGTAGTAAATCAGATCATCATATACTCCAGCTTGAGACAATTTGAATGGCTCGCTATCAGAAGGTAGACGGTTAACACACTGACAAATGCCACCGCAAGATGACATCACCCTATCGTACCGGAGAAATCCAAACGCGTCGTAAAAGTCAAAATGTGCATCAGGTTTCAAGCGAAGTTTACCGTCCCAAGTGGCAACCTGTTGACCAAATTAAAAAAGACAGATCAGAAATTTAATAGTGTGTGTGAGCTTTGTTATAGATTTGCTCCATTTGAAGTCTTGGACTTTTTTAATTAACAGACGGCTTTTGAGAAAGGACACAACAAATTTACTAAAAGGTTCGGTCTGGTCATTCTCAAGCTCGGATTGTTGTCAGAAATGTACAAAAGCACAAGAAAAATAAATTAATTTAAGTAATATACATTTGGCGATGGTTTAAATTTTGCGAATTAGCCCATATAATACTTTCATATCATTTTATCTACTTGTTCAATTTATGTCTACATAGCCGAACGTTAACTTTCCAACACCAAAATACTTGCTACAAGTAAGCTGGTCTATAATGTTAGAATACAATGCCTACATATAAGTGAAACGCCCTTGAGCACAGCGTTAAACCACAATCCCTAAAATTAATCATGTAATAAATCCGTGTTATGACCACATTCGGGTACTCACCTTTACTGGTGCCATGGTATCATTATCAAAACGCTTCAAATTCGTAACATCATAATTGCTCTCCGGGAGAAAACAGTTCGTTTTTTCTATAGACACAATTATGCCTGCATCGCTTAAGAAACTTGTCTTCATCGTTGTAGTTAATAATTCGTCGAGAAAAGCCGTCTGGTTGATGGAGGAGAAATTACTACATAGTCCAGATAATGTGGGGCACGTATTGGAATAAAGATCGTGAAATCCATGGATGAATGTATCTACCGTGGATATTGTCTTCGCGACTCGATCTAAATCTTCCACACCTCGATTAAGCCTGGAGTTTGAACCAAACTCGTTGTACCAAGGCAGGGTATCATTAACGTCAGGGCTGAATCCCGCTAGATATTCCTCAAATGCTCCATGGACAAACTTTGGCGATTCGAAGCCCACGGAGCCAATAGCAGCGTATTGGTGTTCCGGGAGAAAGACATGATCCTTTGCGCCGTTAATCCAAACCCTTCGGAGATACTTGTTTTTCACAATCTCAAAGAGATCTGAGCTGTTCTGAGAGTTCAGGAAGGTTACAATGACGTGACTGGCACGGTTTCGATTTAGTCCGTCGTAAGCATCTAGAAGAGTTTGCAGATTTCTGGTGATTTTATAGACGTCAGCAACACAGATATTATTTTCGGAAGCTAACTCTTGGAATCGGTTGGCTTGTTGTAAATGATCCGGTTCGTCTGTTGTAATTATGGAGACATACGTCCAATTATACAAAGCCAAAAGATCAATGATGATGTCAGTTATATTGTGGTCCGGTTTTGCCGTGCTAAGCACATTTTGTTCGTTGGTAGGAATCTTGATTTCAGCAGATGTCAATAAAAGCCGATTGTTCCGCTCCAGGACGTCCGCAACTGACGCTAGAACCGAACTGTTGTCGAAGTCAACGTAACCTAAAACCATTCTGGGATTCAAGAGATTGTTATTTTGAACATAGCTTTCGTGACAGGTTTCAAAATTAATGATCTGACGCACTGCAAAATCTTTATTACCACAGGAGTCAATAATCAAAGCCCCTATCGTGACGTTATGGAGTATATCTGGGTACCGAGAGTGTATACCTTCGATTGAGTAACGAAATGCTTCAGCATCAATGTAACCAGGCTGGTTAAAGGCTCCACAAATTCCGGGCTGATTGCCTTCTGTATGGATGGGAAAAACACCAACGATAACTACATCTCCGGGTATGTAATAATATTGATCATCAGCCAGGGAAGCGTCAGTGCATTGGTGACAGGACGGGCACCAGCCATCACAGACAGAGATAGTAGGAGTAATCTCCCCGGAAGAATCATACGATACAACGGATGTCCGATCAATGTTCAGAGCACCCGATTCTTCGAATTCTCCTACCTGCAATACAAAGTTGAAAAGCAAATAGCACGTTATAAAAAATTATAAAGATTATTGGAAACATTAAATGTAAAACAGCACACTACATTGTTAAGCAGAAAACATCCAGGACTCCATGTTGAAAGTTAGGTTTATCACAAGATTGCTCACAAAGAAAAACATACAGCCAAATAATTGCAGATTTCTTAGACGTAAAGCTTAACTAAGTTTCTGAGTAACCAATATTATGGAACCAGTGTTCTCTCACCAAAAAGTTGTTTTCGTTTTATTGGAGTTTTACATTTGCGACTGGTTATTTACTCATATGACGACACCACCTTCAAAATCACTCTAAAACAAAGGGAAGGTAGGACAACCACATTCAGCAGAACATGTGTGCCACACCGGATCGACTGATTGTTGTCACCTAGCTCTAAGAGCCACAGAGCTACCGAAATCTCACACCACATTTTCTTCGGTGGTTTGATTACTTGTTTGTTTGATCAGAGTTTAATGTCGTACATATCAGGGTATAGCGCTGATATGACGATTCATTCCAAACTGTTCCTTGTTTAAATAGGGATGGAAACCGAGAGATAACATAATAAAAAGAAGCCATTGCGATGGCCGGGGTCACGTCATGTGGCTCATTCATATAATATTCACAACTGTATTTTTATTTGATTTACGCTACCTCACTTCTAAATGTCGTTCAATTTTTTACAAACAACCACCACTTGTTAGACACAAAATACCCCCGTGTCCAAGGTAGATCACTTAAACGACACAGAGAGCGTACAGCGATTAAGTGACCTGTCAAAAATAAATGTTCTTTGTAATAATGTTGCCCCATATCCGCCAGCAAGAATAAATATTTCAAAAATATTTGCATTGGCGAAAAGAAATCCATATAAAAATTCCACATGAATTTCCTGGATTACCATCAATCCAACTGTTACACTCTTTATCTGAGAGGAAGAAAACGTGCCTGTTTACCTTTTTGGTGATTAGACTTCCACTTTTGCTCAGCTGGATGTTGGAAATATCTAAGGGGAACGGTACATTAGAAGCATCAAAAGATTCAGACAAAAGTTCTTCGAAATTGCAGCCAGTTTCTCTGCGCAAACATTTTTGTTCAAACCCATATTTAAGAGCTAATAGCATAGTTTCGGTGGCATCAATCGTATACAAGGGGAATGAACTCTGTATGTTCTCTACATACTCTAGCCAACAACTATGTGTATCCTCAGATTTGTTACATTTCTGTTCACATTCGAATTGAAATAGTTCGGTTATCCAGGGGTTTATATTTTCACCAGTGAACGGAGCCTCCTTAAGGTGGACTTCGAAGTTGAAATTTCTCTCCTGTTTTAAGTCAATAACGAGTGATCCTAAAATGGTGTCCTTGGGAACATCGTGCACAACTTCAGAATTCCAAGGGGTAAAGATCAAACTGAAACCCGAATTATTGGTCAAATATTCCAGATACAACTCCATAAAATCCCCAGTGTCATCTGCGGTAGTCATCAAAAGGATCGATTTAGATTTAGAGTCAGCGACACCTTTAAAAAATCTCAATGTCTCGATAGAGCTTTTTGAAAATGTATGACTGGTAGCTAAGCAAATTCCGTCAATCACGAGACTGCCTTCGAACTTTTGTCGAAAGGATTCGTCGATATTGTCCGACCAGACAACCATTACGTAGGTCCACTGTAGCGATTTAAAGAGATTTGCCACTCTGTGTGACCAAAATGAAGCGTATGGAAACCCACCGCCAATTACCCCTCGCTTAGACAAGCCAAGGACAGGCTTTGAAGAACTTAATTGTCGGTGAGAGAACGCATTGTCGAATGAGATATCTAAATAGCCAGAAACCATGAACCGGTTTATAGGATTAGTTTTTAAATGTCCAACAGGAGTGATGTCACAGTGGTCTATACCGTTAATTAGAGCTTGTGACTGCAAAATACTTTCAGAAGAGTCCAGAACAAATGCGCCAACTCTAGTGTCAGGAAACAAATTTGAGTTTCCATGTTGTAGATCTTTTACTGTCCACAGGAATGCTTCGGCGGCTAAGATGTTTTGAGGCAGCAGATGTCCCTGCTTGTCTTTAATGGGAAACATACCACCTAAGTATACAGATCCGGGAGAAATCGCTGCTGGGTGGGGTTTGGCTTTCCCAATGTGGCAAACCGGACAGGGTGGACATGAACCAAGGCACTGAGACACTGGGACGATGTTAATGATGTCAGGTGACACAGTCTCTTTAAGCACATGGAAGTTATTACCATTGAACATGCCAACCTGAAATACAGAAAATAAACGAATCAGACCGTATTGAATGTAATGTTAGGTCACGTACTATTTGAAGTCAATAAAAGCAGTCATAAAGATTGATTGATTGATTGATGTTTAGCGCCGTACTGAAGGGTACTTCACTTATATGAAGGCGGTGTACTTCTAAGAGTCAGTAGCAATGCAAACATAATGTAACACGTTAAAAACAAAATAATGATCTCCCCTTTTTCAAATTGTTACGGTTGCAAAGAAATATTCCTGGCATTGCAGAAAAAATGGCCTAGTTTTATTAGCCTTTATTTCTTTATCTGCAATTGTTAATACTGTCTATGGTAATAATTACCCATAAGCTCTCAATGACTGTAAACTGACAAAGTTCCATCATAGTGGAGCGTCACGTACCCTTTTGTGGTGAAGTTAAACATTGACCCTATCTTATTATTAAAAATATATTTTGTTCGCATGCAGCGGTTAATTATTAATACAATTTCTATATATTCGAAAAAATTACCTCATAAATAAAGCCATCTGCATCATTTGAAAACAAAGACAGTTGGAGGCCGCTTTCACAGTTCTCTCCCTTTAGTCCAGTATCAACATTCAAGGATGCGAGGGACAGGTCACTCAGTTTAGCATCGCACGAATGGTACCGGAAGTCCAGACAACCGGAAGTTTTTAATAGTTCTGTGGCCTTAAGAATCCCAAACAATCCATCTCGTCCTTGGCGAATAGTGCTATAAGAAGCATTGGAATCAAAATAGGAGTTAATGGTAGCCTTACATTTAAACCGATCATTGTCACAAGCAAACAAAGTCTGCAGATATTGCAGACTAGTTGGACGCGCGAAACTAGCTGAAATAAAGTCCTCCAACAGAAGCTCTGAAGAATTACCGAATAATTCGGTAAGAAAGAAAACTTGATTTGTAGGAAGACGTTTATCATGAGTGCTGCGGTCGACGGTCAATGGTGGGTCTTCCATGCCAGAGAAAATGAAGGTATAATTAATATGATTCTTTACAATTGGTAAGGTTAGGTTTTCAGGTAAGTAATTAACAAATGCCAAGACGCCAGAAGTCGTATAGTTGACAGACAGCATTTCATCAATGGACGCAACGGTTCTCGAAGAGGAAACACAAATGTCGAAATCAGCAGCAATTTTATGGAATTCGTTTTCTCCCACCTTTGCGTCCGGCTCATTCAACGTCACCATGCTTACACGCTGCCAATTTAACTTTTTAACAGCGGCTGCCAAAGCCTGTTCAGGAAAAAATACAAAATAAGTAGGGTTAATAATCAGAAATCTGTACATCTTAATCTCAAATTGCATCAGAAGTTTGCATACACTCAGCTTAACTTGTACTAAAGCAAAACTCTCAAAAAATTCAAACAGCTTCGATATAATTTTTTTTATACAAACATGCTTATCTCTTACAGCGGTGGCTTTAGAAGCCAGCTAGTAAAAATGCGATAAAAAGAAAAAACTATTCAACCAAAAACTATAAACAGTATATCAGGACTTACTGGTACCATGGCAACCAGCAGTTGTTCTTGTTTGTATTTTGTTTAATGCGAAACCAGGAAAAAAAACAACGTTTTTATACTAATTTCAAATATGGCTGATCCTGGGTTGACTCCAAGCCAGAGCAAAACTCTGGCCTTCCGTAGTCATTATATGTATTCTAGACAAACAAAATATATTGAGTTTCCTGTAATAAATGCTTAATGCTTTGATAAACTGTACCCGGTTTCAGGTATCAGAACTATGTATCTACCTGAGCCTGCCTTGATGCCGGTGATGGGATCCGTAAACCGTGCACTTGGGTGGAGCGTGAGAACCCCTTCCCGGATCTGACGAATGATATATGAGTGTAGCCCATCAGCCCCAAATAAGCATCTACCTGGTTCGAAGTCTCCTCGTTTGTCAAACTAATTACACCTGTAAACAGAAGAAGGAGTAATGTAAAATTGGTGTTTGATATCACCGGTTTGATTGCTTGTGGTTGTCTGTCACAGTTGAGGTGATATGATCGCGTGTTATTCCAATGGGTGGCGGTCACTACTATCAGAAGACAGACACAGCAAGCAATATTGAGATACCAGGAAACTCGACAAACTCACCAAAAACGAAGATAAAATTTACAATGCAATGGGTATGATAAATTTTTTTAGGTGTCGTTTTACATCGAATTCAATTGCATTTGACTAATATAATGATATATTGTCACTCTGTTTACATAAAACAGGTGGAAAACAGCAAATCTCAACTGCTGGAAAATGGACGTTCTGCCATAACATTCATTTAGTTCAATTATACAGTCTTTAGCCGGAGAACTGTTGAAATGGGCTGGACGATTCATTGAATCTCATAAAATGGAAAAGAGGATCAAGGAGTTTAACCTTTGCTTTGTTGGACTAAGGTTTTAAACCGTTTTTACTTAAGGTTATTTTCACCACTGAAGATGGTTCAACAAACCGAAATATCTAGAATCTTAAACATGTCTTGTTTACCGTTCTTCAGAGTTGTGACTTTGATCTTTTATGCTAAACTACTCAGTAGAAATCACAATATTTGGGTTATTTCACTGATACGACTGCTTTCTGTTTGTTTTCTTCGGGGTTTAATGTCGTCCTCAAGATCATTCTTCTCCTATGACAACATGCCAACCCCCAATGGGTAAAGACAGGCACCCACAACGCCACTGGCAAAAAAACTAAGGCTTGACGGTTCAATCAGAAGATCGATACGGACATCAAAAACAGCCTCTTATTGTCCTCAGCTCCGCGAGCACTACGGTAACAAGGAGCTGCGTATCAACAGAACGAAATCCAATAGACATTGGTAACAAAAACTGGCGAGGAGCAATTCATCCATAGGGCATAAATTATAATATAGCACTAAGTAAACGAACCCAGAAAACACCAGGGCACAGAAAGTACTGACCGACCGATCCGCATGTAGACATTGTGTATCCTTTCCCTCAATTTCTTGGACCCCAGGGCCTGTTGTTCATAACCATATTTAACTGAATTCTGGATTTGTGGACGCTACCCCATGTTCGGCGCCTTTATGTAATCCTAGATTAGTGATTTTATATTCTATAGCTACTAATCTTGATTTTTAGCATACACGACAGTCCTACTGTCACAACAGGTGTTTAAATATAAAATTGTCCTATATTTTATACACTTGTCAAATTAGCAATACAATTTATTTGCTCATGACAAAAACCTGCGCTCGTTAGATTATTCATTGGGATAGCGTAATGAAAGTCGCGAGGGTCCATGGGCCGCTTATATCCCGAGTGAATGGGTCGATATGCGTTTAATGCCGTGCTCGCCTATGTCTCGGATGGATTGGTTGATTGGCGTTTAACGCCGTGATTTTGGGTATATAACTTATTTGACGTCGGTGATTTATATCAATCATTGTCACTAGCCCACCCAAAATGGTAAGAATTTGTATAATGTGGGGTGGGTAATCTTTATACAGTGCTACGTAAAGATTGGAATGCTACTGTAAAAACAACCCGCCCTTGGCCGGAGGGTCCCTATGCCTCGGTTACAAGGAATATAAGGAATGCTGGAAAGGTTATCTCAGCCAAATTGTCATGTGTTCATTTGATGATATCTTTCTTAATTTACTAGAAACGAAAAAAAGAGGTGAAGGCATCCAGGGCGAATGTTTTATAGTCTGGCAATCAGTCACATCAAAAACATTCCGATAAGACAGCGGCGTACAGGAATGTCAATACGCAATAAAGTCTAAGTGACATCGATGTATTCACAATACTGATGTGTACTTTTGTCACAATAGGTTATGCAGCCTTTCGATTCACTAAAGAAACGCGCCACCTTAAGAAAATAAGCCTAACCCTTGGTGTAATGTTCGTTTTCAATCATAACATATTTTGACATTGTACAAAGCTGCAACATGTATGAAAATTTTGACATCGTCAGTTAAAATTAAATAGAGGTGACCGCCAACACTCCGAAACTACTTTCTGTATAAGAGATGACGTCAATTTTGGTGTCAAATTGAGGGTTATGTCTAGGGTTGACTTCAGAGTTTGGACAAGATTAGGCTCATGGTTAGGGGTAGGGTTATGGCTAGGTTTAGGATTAGGATCAGGTTCAGGGGTTGTTTGGGTTTAGGGTTCTGTTTAGCGTTAAAGTTAGGATCAGGTTCAGGGTTTGTTTAGGTTTATGGTTATGGTTAGGTTTAGTGTAATGTTTAGGGTTATGGCTAGGTTTAGGGTTATGATCAGGTTTAGACTTAAGCTTAGGATCAAGTTTAGGGTTTGTTAACGTTGATGGTAACCGCTAGGGTAAAGGTTAGGTTAGGTTGGGTAAGGGTTAGGTTAGGTTGTGTAAGGGTCAGGATCAGGTTTAGGGTTAGGTTATGGTTATGGCTAGATTTAGGTATAGTTACGGGAAGTTGATCGTATAGAGTATAAAGCATAAACCCTAGCCCAGAATAAAAACTAGCACACACGTAACACGTGAAGTGTTTGGATACTGTGGGAAAGTTAATCTTCCTCCAGTGCCATTAAGGAAGGGCAACATTACTACTCTCAAAACAAACTACCCTTAGCCAGAGGGCCTCTAAATGGAAGTCCTTGGAACATGGGTTCGTATATCAATAACAGAACCCCAAACAAAGAGTCTCACATCGAGGAAAATAATATTAATTTATTTATACCTGCACGTGCAACTACTTATGGATATAAATATTTATATGCCTCGTTTATTGGATAAAATGTTAATAAGAACACTTCCGCTGTGTGCTAAGACATTCATCAGTGTATAAATTAATTAATATACACACAGTAGCCTAGATAGAAACAAAGATAGTGATGAAAGGAATTTAATTCTGCGCAGCAGGATATTATTGAAAACTAATGTAAATATATTCATTTAAGTCATTAGTAAACCGGAATTAATTCTCGGAAGCTAATAATAAGTGACCATGCACACAAGCTGATTATTTTATGCACAATATTTATATCCGGTGAGGCTAAAGCAGTTTGTGACGATTGTGATCTTTAGACCGTTAGACAATATATGTTTAAAGTCTTTATGTTTGATTGAGGTTTTACGCCACACTTGAGATTATTTCGTTTGTATGACAGCGAGGTAACTTAATGATTGCAGGAAATCTCTCGTAGACGTCACTTACAACAAACCTGAAGGGAAAACAACGATCACAATACGAACAATAATAGCTACCGAGTTTGAACGCTTCTAGTGGTGTAACTGTCTTACAGTGAAATCTCAAGTAACCTTAAATAATGATGCATTGTGGGAGACAGAGACCAGATTAGGAATATGGCGACATGACAGCATGACATGTACTTGGTCCGTGATGTTCTACATTTTTAAACGGGGTTACTGGACGATCTAAGGTCGCAATTGACATACAAAATGTTCAGATTACTAAACATTTTTGGACAGAAGTAAATTGAACACATAAAGGTCTGTAAGTGTGAAAACTTAAAATTACACGGTAAGGAGCGCTCAAACCCTAAATTTCTAGATATGGCTACATGATATGATAGACGATCAGAGATACAGAACTCACCATGTAGGAGAAGAACTGTTCAGTTGGTTTTGCCCATGAACACCACACCACAATCGTACGAGTTTTTGGCACTGTAGTAGCCTATATATATATATAGATTCCTATATATTTTGACGATTTATTTACCAAGACTATATAGGGCGGTTCAGAGGTTCCGTTACGGATTTTACAAAGTTAAAATATTTTAATCCAAGATACGTACCAGCAAGTCGTCGAGCAGCAGGGGCTGTTGCTTCTGTAACCACACGCGACACAATCTCCATGGCAACTCTTGCTGACCCACACGTGTCGAAAATTTCCAAACCTGAAAAATGTTGATATCATTGATAGATAAATGTCAAATGGTAACAATAAAATATTCAGTATTGGTTTTTTTTATCTGTAGGACCTTCAAGTATGGTATACAATGTCAGTAATAAAGGTAAATGACAGATAGTATAACTATCCTAGGATATTTAATAATTGTTCACATTTGTCGGAAGGAGAGTAACAGTGTAACAGGTGAAGAAAAAGGTAGCCCATGTGTCGTTTAAAGGCTGTGACAAATAAAATCTGTTCAAGTCACAAATTAATTAACACAAACACCTATAGTCATGTTTTCTTCTCTTTGGACCCCAACTTATGATTGATTAATTGGGGTTTAACGTCGTACTCAAGGGTATTTCACTTATATGACGACGTGCCAGCCCAATGGGTGAAGGAAACC
>JAVFBW010114169.1:0-15852 GCA_034783835.1 Mopalia ciliata | reverse complement strand
ACCAAACCCCCCCCCCCCCCCCCCCCCCCCCCGCCCATCTCTTTCTAAACCCCACAAACAGCCACCAGACAACCGGTTCGTCCACTGAAAATTTGAATTGATTTAATCCCCAAATACTTTTGGTCAATTCCCTCTTCCAGTTCAGTAATTTATTTGCCAATAATGAGGATTACTTTACTGTAAAATATTATCACATCTGATTCTAGTTTGCATCGTTTACATTCTTGGTATCTGAACATACCTTTATTTATGTAAATTGCCAGATATATTACAAAAACAGTTCTTTCGGTATAACAAACCTCTCCCTAAACTTTGATTTATTTATTCTTTATCTGTATATGTCTGTATGGTTTCGAGTAGATAACTATCAATATGGCCCCCAGTTATAAGAGGCTATCTAGAAATAGAAAAAGGCCGACATATTCGTACCAGACCCGCGGATTACTATTGAAACACGTGACATTTTAATTTCCCATTTCTGTTCCATTTCAGTAACTTCTTTTAAGGTCCCATCTGCACATTTAAATTAAATTGATCAAAGTTTAATGGTCACATTGAATGCCATAATTTAGGTAGTATTTTGCCTTTAGCTGTAATACAGCGTGGCGCTGCGAGTAGGCCTGTGGCACTCGTCAACTACTACTTTGTCTGTTAAATTGTTACGTAGTGAATGGTTTTCTATCCAGAGTTAAGCTACTTAAATCAGGAAACCGAATGCAGTCTGTACATAATAGTTTGCATATTTATTGTTTGTGAGATAAATCATGAATTTGTATAACTAACAAACAATTTAAAGGAAAGAATCGGCTGTTCTTCAATAGATCATAAGTAAAGATACAAATAATGTAGCAATCCCATAACTATAAAGAATTCCTGAAACAAGTTCATCTCCTTGATACAGTCATTTCTAGACAATGTCCAGTTTGTAAATAAAAAAATGGTTTGAGATACAACAAAGACGGACAGATAAATTAAGTACGAAGCCTCTTAAAAAATTAAACATATAGTTGTTAGTCGGTGCATTTACTCCCACCGCATTTACTCGGGATAGAAGTATCTCTGACATGAACAAAAAAAGCAATGGCCGCCAGCCACTCGGCCTCAGACTTGTCAAGAGGTCTGGTCCTCGGATGAGCTCATCTTAAAACATTCTCCAGAAATATTATCTTTGTGGCTTCATTACGGTTATGAATTTTGACTTTAAAATACTTGCTAATGTTTGCGCTGTTAATATTCAGAAAGTTGGTGGAATAGAAAAAATAACCATATAAACGTCCCCATTAGCCTCTGGAGAGAAAGCCTTCAGCGAAATCGAGAAATTAATTTTAATTAAATTCGTCGTAAAATAAGGTTGAAATGACACATCATACATTAACCTTGACAGCTTTGAAAAATTAGGAAGAAAAAAATGCTGAAAACAATATTTTAAAAGAAATGTGTATCTCAATTGCTTAAACAAAAATGCGTAAAAAAACAAAACTTGCATAATTATAGAAAAACTGTTAAATCATGTATTAATTAAATTTCTTGAGAGTATACACCTACAAGTAATCCAAATTATATTCGCCGTGTCTTTTACCTCGGGCTATGCCCATATACCCACATATATGGCATTGCTCGAATTCTTTTTACTGCGCCCATCAACGAAAAAAACATCTTGTCGTCCGTGATGAGATTTTTTGCCAGTCTGAGTGTTACTTTACATGACCATATATAATGTTTTTTGGAGCAGTCATTAATCTGATTAGGGAATAAGATATTTAATGTGTTAAGCCTATAGCCCGTTGTTTTAGGGATTATGGGTATTTTGTGAGCTAAAGCCTATACAGCGAACATAACTGTGTTCAGAGGGGCCACGTTCAGTCCGTCAGTTAATTTAATTTGTTTGTTTGAGTGGGGTTTAATGTCGTACTCAAGGGTATTTCACTGATATGACAACTGATTGTCAACTTCACAGTGTTCATTGCCTTATTACGGTAGAAAACCGGAAAGACACCTCGTTAAAGCCACCCCCGATATATTAATTAATTAAACAGTGACGATGCACAGAAAATGTGAAGATACAAAATGGATTAAGCGAGTACACAAAAATGCACACAAAGGCCTTATTTGTTAATTTGGCTTTGAGTCGTTTAGTTGTGGGAACATATGTATTATGTAATTACGTCATTTTTTTTTATCTTATTCCTTCATAGCAGATGGAATATATTCTCCATTTCGAGAGATGAAAGACACATGGCATACATCAGATAACCAATCACATTGCTTTATTACTTGAAATACGGAATGATATTGACATCTGATTATCGTTAGTTGATTTAAAATTTCAAACACGTGCAAATTACGGCAATGAATAGCTTTCATTGTCACGTGTCTGTCTAGTTACCCCTACAAACCGAGATGTAGCCAAATCGTGCCATTATCAACAATTATCTACATAATACTCCAGGTACATACCTAATTAAATGTATTTAATGGCTTGTTAAATTATTTGTTAGACGGAAATATGCTAATTTTCTTGACGTTAAGGTCTTGCTGGACCACTTGGTCGATTTTAAGAACACCGGCTTTTTTTAGTGACTTGAGCAGAAGAAAATATATCTGTACCATATATATATGTACATATTATTAGAAAGCTTGAATAATCAGGATTACATATCTTTTTGTAAATGTTTTGAATATCCGATCATTATTTCTTTAAAATAGTTTACATGAGTAAATGCCAACAGAAAAAAATAGACCGCACTTGTCATGGTTTATTTTTCGAAGTGCAATAATCATATGACTAAAAAAAATGTTTTAAATTTTGATTAGAACGATCCCGCTGGATTGTTTTGTCTAAAACACCTGGAAAAGTCTTATAAAAAACACGTTCAGAAAATATTTTTTAAAAATCAAAGCAGGGCTTCTAAAAAATGAGGCGACGTTTTCTAGATCGCATAGAGCTCTTTATAATGGTACAAATTTGAAATGTTTAACATGAATAGTTTTCTAGAAATACGCCTTGGAAAATGTAGAGTCTGCCTAAAACTGAAGTGCTGGTTATAGGCAATAACAGTTTTACGACTTGAATATATTATCAAGGGAAAACCAAATTATAGGCTCCAATTTAACTTTTTGTAATAAGAATTTCGAATAGTTTTTTTCACCAACATATGGTTTGAATACCTAACTTTTAATGCAAACGATAACAAAATATGGTGTATTTTGAGCCCAAGGGATCCAGCAAGACTTCTTTTTCCTTCTTTGTTAGTTTTTTTTTTAGTCGTTTTAAGTCTCTTATCAAATTAAAAACATAAGTTAAAAGACTTTAAATTGAGATTTTACAAAGATTTATGAAGATTTTAAAGATTTTTTATGCTCATGCTCTATTAAGTGTAAGTTTGTTTTTCGGGCTTGGTCGTGTGTTTTGTGCTATTTTTGTATTTAATCTTGACAAACAAACGTCATTTTTATGATACTCTAAACTCATACAACAAAATTTTTGGATTTCAAGACCTTATTTTTTATCGAAAATTAATTACTTACAACGTGTATTAAACGTGCGAACAGGTACATGTTATGTCATTTTACTGGACTAGCAAATAAACAAGCTTTGGACAATGGCAAACAAACAAATTATAACATTAACAGCATTTCTTACAAAGGAAATTTTTTTAAATAAACTCGTTGACAAAGATTTGTCATCAGTTTGTTCATCAGCGACAAAAATTAGAAAAAAGTCAATTAAAATTGCCGTCTTCAGTAAATTAAATAATTAAATTTGAGGAGTTAGCAAAAAGCTATTCAAGGAAAGAGATTTGCAGTTATCTACTTCGCTGAGTGCATAAAACGAGTAGTTACTCATATTATATGTGGCACACTTGTATGCCAATCGCTAATTGACAGGAAGTGATGGTCAAACACACGTGATGGTCAATCGCAAAGGTGTACAAATCTCCGCTTATGTTGAAATTGTCTTTTTCATGTGTTGAAGTTACACCTATGTCGTACAATTCAGTTAGTGCGACATAAGCGGGTTTAGGTCTATTCTGAGAAGATGTTTCCATTCACATTAAGATATTAGTCTAGAAAAACCAATTGGTCTTAAATTGTGATTCTAGCGGTAAGGTTTCGTAGGTGAATAAAAGCTTCATTGACTTTACAACGGTGTCATTTGCCCTCTGGGTTATCATCCTATGAATTTATACAACGCCCTTGTATTCATTATTTACATGTTCACAATTAGGCAATAAATGTCATCCACGTTTAAAGACCATATCGGAAATGTTTAACACGCAGGGCAAATAATAAACCCGCGTCAGATTCATTACATTTAATCATGTTTTTTTTTACCGTAGAAAGTAATTTTTCCCCTCAGCCTCTGACAATAATCTATATTATCCGTATATAACAAAGATCACAAAGGAAAAAATTGTTGGTTGGCATGCATTGTATGATATAAATAAATAATAGTTTAAATATTTTATGATGAACGTTATGATTCGAAAGAAATAACTGTTGCACTCTTCGTGAAATACGCCGTTCAGTGTTAAAAGATAGCAAAGCCCCTTTTGTCTATTAGATGGTTCTAGTTCAACCGGAAGTATTAATATTTATTTTAAAACGAGGAGATGTCGGTAAGATGTGGCCGACCACTACCGAGCTTCCTCCAAACATTGCACTTTACATAGTTTAGTCCGCTCTTTGTTACCCCGTGATCAAATAACAGTTTATGACGTAACAAACACCTAAAAATTACCTAAATTCTACAAATATGTTCAATACTGGTTTATTTATGTGATAATTGTTCAATGTCGTAAGCAGGACTAATCGTTTGTTATGACTTTAATTTACCGACGTTAAGACTAAAATCGGGTGGAAATCTCGCATAAACAATACACTCCAGAATCCCCAGTCAGCGGAATGTCTGGACTTGGGAGGAGCCGGTGAATCTGTACGGATCCCAATAGACGTTTACCAGTACCTCTATGTACCGTTGGCGGGTTCAAGTCCGTCTGTCGACCCTCAGGTATACATGTATGTCAGTGAGTCGCACAGTGTGGCTCCGGCAATTCCCTGTGTGTGTTTTACGAAGTTTTATCCCAGTTTTCCACAGTATTTAAGCGAGGAACAATGTGAAATAGTCAACCAGTCGTCATATGAGGGAAATATCTTTGAGTACTACTGTAAACCTCAATCAAGCAAACTAAAAAACAAGTGTATTGACTTGGCTATCACACAGTGTAGAATTAAACCAGAAACGAGCTGTAAACAAGATTGAGTCAAAGAAGCCCTGTCTCTGTTTGATATTTATGAGTCATAAGCTTCGTTGACCTTTGCCTTGCAAATATTTCCATAAACTTCTTTAAAAGACTGTCAAATAACTAATTAAGTCTTTTTAATTAGGAATGCATTTTCAAAAAGAGACTGGCGTGATGCAATGTACATGAAAGAAACTTTTCCAGTCTCCCTTGGGGTGATGTTTTTGTTATCATTTAAGACAGGACCCCACATGTGTGCTTACTATATGATTGGGATCTCTGAAGTTCTGATAACTTGTTTAGAAGTGGGATGAAGTGTGCTAGTCCCCGGATGAGAGTGTATGCATACACACGGAAGTAATGATTGGGGAAGGGTTTAATTGGTGGACACCAGAAGCCTATTCATAACAAACAACAAATATGCATCTTTATACAAGACACTTTTAATTAAAACAGACTGTTTTTGTGTCTTTATTTGGTGTATATTTTTCCTGTCATTTATATCTAAAGACTTTCTCTTATCGCACAGGATATTCATAACATCCAAACCTATAACATGTTTATAACGCATTGTAACCGCAAACAGTGTTAAATATGACCGCCCACGGCCACTTTATTCATCGCAACATTATATAAGTAACAATAGAACCATAGTGATGATACAATTATTTACGGTTGTCAGTTTTAATATCATTTTATAAAGAATAATTAATTGAAATGGTTTTACAATATTCTAATGTGTCATTCAAAAATTAATATTGTGTGCCTGGCGTTTTCATAGTTTCTTTAACACTACTGTTATAACACTGTTTTAATGGCATTATGAGCACTTTAACTTTTAACACAGTTTAACGTACTTGCTGAGAGTTTTTAAATGTTTCCCCTTAAGACATATTTTAGTGGGGAGTTTTCCTGACTTCCTGAGGTAACACCCAGACTAATTGTTTGAGCAAAATATTGAGTAAAAAAGAGGCACCCTTTTTAGGAGTGTTCTACTATATAAAGTATCTTCCTCGGAATAACTGGACAAAAATGTTCTTATGTGTGCCGATATTAATGCAAATTGCAGTACGTTTTCAAGTCATTATTGTCTTCACGACATTGACATATTTGAAATTCCATGTATTCAAGCGCTCTTTTTCATCAACATTTACGCATGTATCCATGTAGATCTTTCAAAGGATGCATTGAATTCATAGTTCAAACAAACTCTCACTAATGTTACACTTTTGTCTGCTACCAATCAGACAGCCACTCAACAGGCCACAACTTTCGTACAACAGTATCTATGAATTCCAGAATACTAGCTTAATGCATATGTTTTCCTAAATGTTGATATTCCAAGAACTGGTGATACTAAAGAGGAAACTCTTTGAACAAGAGGCATCGAGATAATTATCCCAGACCTTAAAACACGAAATTGCTTAGTATAATTTTAACCTCGGTACACGGAACAACAATTGAAAATAGTACTTTCCACTAAACACCTAAAAAACGATGTGTATGTAGCTATCCCCAGCTCATAAACAACTGAAATGTATTGTTATAATATAAACCCCAGCCCCCAAACAACTGAAAAAAGAATTTGAATGAAATTAAGAGAACTTAGTTTAGCTGCAATTTTAATCAAAGGTAGTTTTATATGTGCAACGCATATTACTATTACATACGCTCGTTGATTAAAAGAACTTGAGATAGACAGTTGATTAATGTCTATTCTTTCTTTTTTCATATAGATATTTTGGTTATACACAAGAGAGGCGAACCCAGATAAAGCGATAGAGATAGAAAACACGAGTGTCGATCCGGCCCTAGCCACTCCACCTGCAGAACTGGGTTTGAGAATATCCCCGCTTGATCCTAACTTGGTCGATGGTCAAAGTAGAGCCTCCATAACACCAACAACGTTGTCTAGCACACAAGCTCTGACTAGCGCAGTATCTCTTGAAGTCACTGCCACCGACCCGCCATCACAGGAACGGTCGAACACTACTCCCTCTGCTGAGCCAGCATTGGTAACTGAGACTTCTTCCGGCGTGCCGACAAATGAAACAGAAGAAACTACTACAAGAACAGCCCGGCTGACTACAATATCAGTGCCAAATATCAGCGACATAATAGCAGATCTTTTAAATAGTACTGAACCAAATGTGGACCCTTCAACAGAAACCCAAAATGAATCCTCAACAGTGCCGGACAACTCTACCACAACACAGGCCGAAAACACGTTTACAAATTCTACGTCCAGTGAACAAATTGTTACTGCAGAGGAAACAACTAGCAGTGAGACAGATATACCAGAGAATACAACATCCAGCATGCTCCCAAAGCATTTTACAATGCCTAAAAATATGTCAATAGATGGGGAAGACAATACGACGATGATAACGGAAAATATGGAAAACAATATGACTCAAACTGGAGATATGTCAACAAAGTCCTCCGAGGAAGTTTCAACAGCGAAGCCACAAGATATATCAACACCAATGTCTGAAGATATGTCTTCAACGGTATCCCAAAATGTGTCTAAAGCCATGTCCGAAGATAAACATACAACTGTATCCAAAGATATGTCTCCAACAATAACCCACGATATGTCTTCAACGATGTCAACAGACATGTCTACACCAATGTCTGAAGATATGTCCACATCAATATCTGACGATATGTCTACTTCAATTCCCCAAAATATGTCCGCCATGATGCCACAAGATATGTCAAAAGCGATGACTAAAGATATGTCTACAGCTATGGCCCAAGATATCTCCACACCATTGTCTGAAAATATGTCCACACCAATGTCGGAAGATATGTCCACACAAAAATCTGAAAATATGTCAACGGGGATATCTAAAGATATTTCTACAACGATGCCCCAAGATATGTCAAAAGCGATTACTAAAGATATGTCTACAGATATGGCCAAAGATATCTCCACACCATTATCTGAAAATATGTCCACACCAATGTCGGAAGATATGTCCACACAAAAGTCTGAAAATATGTCAACGGGGATATCTAAAGATATGTCTACAACGATGCCCCAAGATATGTCTTCAGCGATGCCCCAAGATATGAATACAACGATGCCCAAAGATATGTCTTCAGCGATGCCCCAAGATATGTCCACAACGATGCCCCAAGATATGTCCACACCAATGTCTGAAGATATGTCAACAGATATGCCTAAAGATGTGACTACAATGGTATCACAAGATATGTCGACAACGATGCCCCAAGATATGTCAAAAGCGATGACTAAAGCTATGTCTGCAGATATGACAACAGGGATGTCAAAAGGTATGTCTACAACGATGCCCCAAGATATATCTACAACGATACCCCAAGATAGGTCTACAACGATACCCCGAGATATGTCTACAACAATGCCCCCCGGAATATCCCAAGATATTACCACAATGGTGTCACAAGACATGTCTACAGAGATGTCCAAAGATGAATCTGGTGCTGATACTCACATTGGTGCTACAGAGACATTGTCATCTAATGGAGAAAAGACGTCCGTTGCTCAGGGAGTACAGGTTACGACTTACGTGAAACAAGAAAAAACGGTTACTATGGCTTCACCGTCCACTTACACGATGCCATCAAAAACGACATCGGAAACATTGCCGTCTCTGGAACCAGAAACAACTATGGATTCCATGAAAACAGCGACAATGACACCAAACTCCACAACCACTGATCCAGAAATGATGACTTACACTGACACAAATACTCCGATGGTGTCAGAATCGATGAAAAGCGAAACTTCAACGCAAAGTCAACCGTCCGAAGCTAAGACAGATGGATCATCAAACATCACTGAATCTCCATCTGGAGTTAGAGTCAGCTTTGGAGTAGATGAAGCTAACAATTCTACACTCAAACCAGAGTCCCCCGCAACTAATTTCAACCAGACAAACCCCAATATTGATCCGGATATCGACAACATAGTCATCGGTGACAGTGGTAAAGAACCCGAAGAAATTCTCAAGCCAACAGGGAGTCATTCCAGGCCAAAACGCCAAGATGGGGAAAAGCCAGACATTTTGTTCCTACATGGTTCCTCGTACAGTTCCCAGATCTGGTTGGATTTAGGAACGATCAAACTCTTCGCTGCTCTCGGATACAGGGTTGTCGCAATAGATTTCCCAGGTAAGTGTTTTTCTTGTAACATTCTATAACAACTTTGAACTCATATGATGTTGTGAATTTCCGCATAAATTATGTCCATGCTATATTTCCATGTGGCGTCGAGATCTTTGGAGAAATGAGACATGCGATTAACCCAAGTGCGGGGATAACTTATTTGCATAATTATGGAGAAAAAAATTGTATAAATCATTGGAATATTATTTTATCCGTCAAAAATTCATTCAGTTTGTTTATTTGATTGATTTAGGTTTAATTAAGTACTCATGGGTGTTTCACTTATATGAGGGCGAATTATCCACTTCACGCTTTTCTTTGCTTAAATCCGGTTGAAAACCGAGACGAAACCTTTTTAAAGAACACCTTGCGATTACCGGAGATACATCGAGTAACTCACCTTATACAGACAGACTTAAACCCGTAAGCAGCGCATCTAAGTTGGATTAGTAAGCCGACTAGCTGACCCAACTTTATTCAGAGCTAGACATTTACAAATGGAGACGAATGCATACAAATATACCGACAGTTTACTGTAGAAACCTTTAACTATCAGAGAAATATTGCTCTTGACTGACGGAAAACATAACTAGTACATTGAGGCAATAGCACAAGGAAGCATGATAGGGTTTGAGGAGGAAACCTTTCTGAAACACATTCCATTTTGGAGGAGGGGGGTCCCCAGGTGAACAGTGCAGTTTTGGAATGTGAAATGCCGCAGGACAGCACTGTGAATTTGGGGGAGAAATTCCGAGCGCATATCCCTGTGGGTTTGATTTTTCTCTCCCCGTTTAAAACAAGCAATTCCTCACTTTTGATTTGAAATCAGCGTAACCAATGGGCTTTTATTACATTTTAAACTATTCATTTTTGTTTTATGAAACCAATTTCAGAAGTTTATTTGTAAACAAAAGTTTTTGTTTCTCTTTATTTGTTTTTGTGTCTGTGTGTGTGTGTGTGTGTGTGTGTGTGTGGTTTTGAGCGTCAGCCAACTTTATACTTTAATGTCAACGAATGCTGACACATGTAACGGAGGAGGGGGTTGACGGGGATCGCAGATTAACTTGGGTTAAAATCATATCGTCTATACAATCAGTGTGTTCGACAGCCTGCTTAAATGACTTAGACATCATTTAAAATGAGTCAGCGGCCCGCGTCTCCCTCTATCTCCCTCTAGGCTTTCTTGAGAGTTATGCATCATCGTGCTCACCTCGCACTTGCTGCACTGCACACATTGCCACCACACTTCAAAATAATCCCACAAAAAAAGGACCAGAACTAATAAGTAATAAAAAGTTGGTACTTTGTTGTTTTTTTTTTTCTTCATTTCTGTGAAAAAAAACAAGGCATTCATCGCTGGTGTTGGATTCATAACTGCTCGACAACAATATAAAGTTCATATCTGAAGTTATCATATTTCATAAAAAAAAGTTGATGTTTTCATTGTCAACAGGTTTCGGATGGAGCCGTCCTCAGCCGGTCAATAACGGGGCACAACTCATCCGTACAATTATTGAAGGTCTAGATATGCACATGCCGGTCGTTGTGGCGCCTACAATGAGTGGGAATTTTATCATGCCTTATTTATTTGATGATATCCCGCCAGAAATCGCCGGTTTTGTTTCTATAGCACCAGTTTCAACGGAGGATTACACGCTTAGTCAGTACGGAGAATTACGGGTAAGTGCATTGGGTAGCAGCACGACACCATACACTTAGAACTGTTTAACTAATGATATTGTGGCAATAAAATATTGTCTGATTTTATGGTATATTTCTGAAGAACAATATTTTCCCAAAAGAGCAGTACGATATACGAACTCGTTCCGTGACATCATCATATGTACAAAACAATGTTTAGCCTAACCAACCACAAACCATTTATTTCCTAATAAATTCATTTGAGGTTTATTAGTTGAGGTTGAAAAGTTACAGCCATACTTGGATAGACTATATACAAACTACTTCTAAAGTCTTGTTTTTGCTGTGTTTTTTGTTTTTTTGTTCGTTTAAAACTGCATATTAAAATCGATCTCATTAAAATGTTTCACCATATTTAATTGCCAAAATAAATTCACATCTGTGGTTGAGTATATATTTAACATATTCTGTGCTAAATCAACTGATATTATGAAAATGTTATTAACCATTCCACAGAGACAACGTCAGATAACCCATTTTTTAAAGCGGGTAGTCTTAGCGTCCGTCAGAATTTGCAGAATTAAATTTTTGACGGTTATACCGAACGCGGATCTAAATCAAAATACTTCTGATCCTGATTACGTTAAGCAACAATTCTTTCCAATAAAAATGAATTTTGTCAACAAACGACCAAGCACGTCTGCATAGTGTGCCATCATTTTCGGTGCATGGGAAAACTTTTAATAGTTATCACTGATCTTTCAGAATTCATAAATTAAGAGAAGAATTATTCTTATTCTGGTAAAGAAATATATGTTAACCATGTTGATCCTATTTTGTCAATATTAACGATTCCTTATTGTGTGTATATAGGCTATCCGCTTTCCAATCGTTATTTGCGTGGCTCGCGCCACCCACCGTATCTAACAAGTCCGTGAGATCAAAATCTGCTATTTAATTATTACTTCGCTATTTTTATTCACAGGTACCAACGATGGCTTTGTATGGGGAGTTGGACGTTGGGGTTGGTTGGAACTCTATTCATCAGCTTGTGTATTTACCCAATGTGAAAGTGTACATGGTTCAAAACGCAGGACAGGAGGTGTTTCTTGCTCAGCCGGCGGAATTCCACAAACTCTTATACAACTTCCTTGTCGCTTTAGAAACGGGCGAGTAAGACATTCCATGAATTTAAAAGACGAAATATCTATCGTTGTATTTAAATACTCTAGTTCTGCTACTATCTAGTCAGCGTATTGTGTTAAACGTATGGAAGTGAAAAAGGAATGCGGAAATGATGCACCGGCCAAGACCCCCTGAAGGCGAATCTAGGACTAATTAGCTAATTGTGCTTGAAAATCTGCCTCCGGATAGCCGATAATTGGCAAAACTTCAGTTGACGCAGTTGTTCTTCATTTTTACGTCATTTATCCTGAAGTGCCACGTCAATTGCCTCCTTTTGTTTTATCCGATTGGCTTTTACGCCATGGCGCCAATCGATGTTATTTCCCTTCCATCTAAATATGTAGCGAACAGGGAAATTAATGGGAATCACATATTTGGGTGGGTTGTTCAAGGAAGGTGAGCTCGTTCTTTCCCCACAACATACATGTACGAACAGGCTTACCTGTCTGGGGGGGGGGGGGGGGGGTTACAGGTCTAAATTAACTATTCTTTTTGCTGTTAATAATCGTCTGATCCCGTTTTGGGTAGATCAAACGTAATCTGTCTCATTAAAATGGTTATCCTAAATGCCCCTAGGCCTATATATGAAACAGTTCACCATATAAGACAAAACTGACTAAAATCCATATATGACACAGCCGTATCAAGGCCCAGTAGATGACACAGTCATCACATAGCTGTACATTTGGCACAGCCGTATCAAGACCCTGTATATGACACAACCATTATGGTTGGGTTCACCCGAGGCAGCCCCGGCTTCCCGGGTCAGCCCAGGTGTCACCTGCTCCTTTCGCGCGTATTACCCGGTCAACTCGGGTGTGCCACTAAAGTGCGTTCGCGCGTTTAGTGTCATCACACTCGGGTCCCCCCTCCCCTCCCAGTTCACAGCTTCAGAACAGGGTAAGCCAGGGGAATCACGTGACCATCAAGTCAGACAACCCTTCAGAAAAGCAAACTGACAAGCTGTTATTTTAATTTAAATCACCCTTGCGTGTCAATTAGGAAGCTAACGTCTACTGGGCACTGAAATATATTCATTTATTTTTTTAGACCTTCCCATTCTGATACATTGTTGAATCGTTCCTGTAAGACAGTAAAATAGCGACACTGAAAATGTTCGATACGGGTTTTTAAAATTCATTGTCGTGGAGCTGGATATAAATATATTTCTTTCTTTTTGCATATTTGTATGCTAAAAACACATTTTATTTCTAAATAATAATCATTTGGATTTATCATGACTGTCACCCAATACTTGCAGAATCAAAATTCGCACCGTTGGCGCAAAATTTAACATATGTTATAAGGTTTCGCTTTCGGTTTATACTTCCATTTTCAGTTGACCCCTGAAAGCGTTCACGCGCAGGAAGAATCTCCTAGGGAAGTATGCCGTCATGTCACCCTATTCGGGCTTACCCGGGGAAGTCGCGCGAACGCAACCCACATAGCTCTTCATTTGAGACAGCCCCGTAGAAACACAGCCATCGCATAACTCTACATATGAGACAAACGTAACAAGACCCTCTTGTTTTTCGATGACGCAACCAAAACAGAAATATTTGTAAGACACAGCAAACACAGAACCATATATATGACATTACCAGCACATATATATATGTATGACACAATCGACACATGACCTTGTATATGACACAGCCAACACACGACTCTGTATATGACACAGTCGACACTGGAAGTAATTGTCACAAATGTTGAATCAATTACACCTCAGTGTAGAGCCATCTAGTACCTGGTTTTGCTTAGTGGTGTTTTGGATGGGATTTGTTTTGTGAAAAACACCTTGGGCTTAAATTTAAATTGTAACGTATAAAAAACGATATTTCCATGGATTACGCTTGTGGAACGGGGTCCATCTCAACAATTTTTTCCTCATTTTTTTTCGATATTACGTTGAATCATTTTGAATATTTTATATAAAAATAATCAAACTGTTGTATGTTAAATTCATAGAGCGTGGATTTCATAGAGTGGTTTATTTATACAGTTGTTTACTTATATAGATTGTAAAATGGTATCCAGATTTCAATCGGACTACTGCATTGTCAATTGCATTGTATGTCATGCTCTGCTCTCTTTACGGCGATATCCATGATCTGTCTTTAATTTGTCGGAGAACATTTAATGAACTGAACTAAAATAATTGTGCATCGTTTAGCTTTTAAAACAACATTATTAAATGCCCTTTGTGTCAATTAATGTACGCTTTTAATAGAACAATAATTTATGCTGATGTGTTAATGTGTCGACTTGGAACCGGGAAAAGGTTCGTGAAAAGATTTTTTAGAAAATACTCATACAATTTTGTCAGTGGCAGAGTTTGCATATGTGTTGATTTTTCGGGCCAACTGGTTGTTTCAATGAGATAGATGTCCATTTTTTAAAGTTTAAAATGTTGTGTAATTTGTTGCTTTTTTTGTTATTCTTATGTTATGTTTTCAATATAAAAGTTGTAATTTTATTCCATCAAATTTCATCGCATGAATAATCAATAACAAGTAGGAATTCCTTATGGATAAACAACTTCTTGGTTGTATTGGTCACAACGTTTCTACCTCATTCCAGAGATCGTTTTCAAGTGTACATGATTAAACAAACATGGGCATATTTATATGACTAGTTATGGACTAATTAAAAGGCCGTGTTACACAAATGTTATTTGAGAGACTCAATCGAGTCCGAAGTCGAAGCTTATACCATGCTTTTTTATATGTCCTATATTTCTTAATACAACATCGGCTGCAGTGATTTTTTACATACTACATTGTATTAAACTCATCATATAAGAACAACAATTCAGCTCATTTCAGTATGACCTATTGATTTGAAAATAGAATCGAAAGCTTTCTCAAAACCAAATCACGAAACAAACCATGGAATATGTTAAGTGTTGCTATGTTCTAATATGTCATATATTAAGCGAATCTTGTCACCAATAAATCTTTCTGGTTTGAATCCATTCTGACACGAAGACTTAAGTTGTCCTAGTACAGATTCGATACGTGTCGCAAAGCAGCCGGCTAAACATTCTGTACAAAATAATTACTAATATATAATCACTCTCCAGTTTTTAAAAAGCCGTACAGACTTATCTCCCTTTGGATAATAGGGTGATCGTGACTTCTTTCTATGTATACGACAATTGCCCAGTTATATCGTCTTCGTTGATCTAACCAACATAATCTCCCATATCTTAATTGTAAAAAGTTAATAATTCGGCTTCAAATCCGTCTGTTCCCTACCTTTGATTGTTTTCATGTTTTGTAAGTTCCTTTTTAGTTATCTCCCCTTGTACTGTCTGGGGTGTGTATATCTCCTGGTTCGTGTTTAAAATTAATTAATGAATTTTAGTTTGACATTTACAATGATAGTAATTCTCAGTATATATGTCTTCGTCTCATTCTGTCTCAACGGACTAAAGTCAATTCTATCGGGACCAAAGTTCCTTATACTAGGACTACAGTTTGTATATCGTTCCGTCTCCCCGTATGTCCCCCTGTCCAGAGACTAAAGTGTGCGTATCGTTCCGTCTCCTCGTTTGTTTGTTTGTTTGTTTGGTTTTAATGGGGCATGCAGCTCTTACGAAGAGTCTATTCGCCCCAGATTCTGAAAA
>JAVFBW010114158.1:0-15854 GCA_034783835.1 Mopalia ciliata | reverse complement strand
TTGGAAAGTTCATTTTCCTCAAGTGCTAAGTAAATACAGTAATTGCTACTCTCCAAACAATGTGCCCTTTGCCGGAGGGCCCACTGCAAATTGGACAAGATGACCATACTTTCAAGTACAATAGTTGTTTTGCCTATAATACTTTTTAAACTGTTGAAACCATTGGTTTGCTGTGGAAAGATAATTAAAAACTCCCTTCATTTGTGAATAGTTTAACCGTTCAGCTTTCCACCCCTTCAATGACAGATGTAAAAAAAAAAAAAATTTCGGTGTGGCGTTGGTTTATTAGAAAATGTCATGAATAACAACTGTTTTGTCACAGGAGAACTGACTGGCCCTTTCAATGCGTATTAAATAAATGCTCATGTCAGTATTTCTGCATGTTGTACCAACTTAATGTTAGAACAGATAAATGCAAAAGTCTTGTGATGGATGACTAATGACCAATTTCTGTCATTGAGTCAACTCACTAATTTTCCAAACGTCTGGCCTAGTGACCCACAATTACACCCTGCTTGCAAGGATTATTCTCTTGGGGTCTAGCCAGGTAGTTCTTTAAAAAATGGCATAAATTTGAACCTAAACATTGAATTGTTTTATCAAATAATGCAAATAAAGCTCATCTGATCAGTCTTCAAATCTAAGAAATCTCACAGCAGGTTCAGTAATTGGCAACGAATTTATGGCAGGTAGAATGTCACGACCATCAGATAATTCCACAATACATTTTCGGATTTTTATTCTGCATAGTTCCTGGAGGCTGGGAGTTTGTGTCAAATATTGCTTCAACCATTCACATTTCACTTTCCTTTCATCAAACTCCTCACTGTCTACCTCTTTTTCCCACAGAGCTAGTTTTTCTTGCAGTCTGTTTGTTTTCAGCCAGTTTTCATGGCCATGCACATCATACCCTGCCTTCAATATTCTGTTCATTATTGTGATATTGACGCCAGATGTAACTAATGCGAAATGTAATGGATCAATGGCGTCCCCTATGCCCAAATTTGATCCGTGTTTAATTAAAATACTTGCGATCTTCTCTCTGCATTTTGATAAGGAATAAATCAAAGGTGATCGTCCCAGGCTATCTAATTTGTTCATATTAGCACCATTTTGTATCATGACTTCAACAGTACGGATAGAATCCAGGGATTCAGCAGCATTTGTTGCAATGTGTAACGGTGTTATTGCACATTCGTTTCCTGTGTTTACATCTGCACCATAGTCTATCAATAGACTGACTATTTCTGCTTTCCCGTGAAACGAAGCGATGGAGAGTGGAGAGAAATGAAATGGACTTGAAGCCGTCCTCTGATTATTCACATCAGCCCCTCCTTCTAACAAAACTTTCACAACATCAACTAAATCACAAGAACAGGCCATCATGAGTGGAGAAAATCTTGTACTGTTCCCTTCGTTCACATCGCACCCATGGTCTAACAAAACCTTTACGATATCTATGTGGTTATACCGTACAGCCAGATGCAATGGAGACGTCTTTGAATTGTTGGGTGTTATTTCTGCACCATTTTTCAACAAAAGTTTTAAGACTTGAATATGTCCTGAATAAGCGGCAGCATGAACAGCAGTATTAAGATCATCACAGAGCCAATTCACGTCAAAACCTTTGTCAATGAGCCTTTGTACAAGTGCTGTATCACCCCTTCTTGAGGCGTGATATAAAGCTGTGAAGGACAATCGACTTTCTATATTATGATCAACCATGTCTTGATCAAGGAGTATATCCAATAAAGGACAATCCTCTGTTCCAAACATGGCTGCCTGTACAAGAGGCGTGCTTCTGGTATTGGACACATATTGTTGATTGCAAATGTTCAGAGATGCTCCATGCTTTAAGAGGAGACAGACTAGTTCTGTGTTCTTGGAGTTAAAACTGCTGGTAATAGCCTGGTACAAAGGGCTAACCATTCCATCTGCTGTACAAATGTCTTTATTCACCCAATCAGGATGAGTCTGTAAATGGGCAGCCATGGACTCTGTAGAATCTGACAGCACAGAACTTTGAAAATGTTCAAAAGCATCCTCAGCCATCTAGATTTCATTAAAAAAAATAAAATTGTTTGAATTATGTACAAGCTTATACAGTCTTACTTATTAATGAAAGCCAGTTAAATCTTTTAGGATTGTTAGTTTGTTAACATCGTGCTTTACTTATTAATTTTACTAATCAGTCTGCATGCCACTGATGCAAATCTTTGTTGATTGAATGATTGGTGTTTTTTGCCGTGCTTAAATTATTCTGTGTATTCCAACTAAAATTGACACTAGCACAACCAAGATGTGAAGCATTTCAATAATGTTGGAAAGCTCATTTCCCTCCATTGCTAAGTAAAGACAGCATTCACTCTTAAAAAACACTGCCCTTAGGCCTTAGCAAAGAGGGCGTCAAATCTTGGAACCCCAATAACTACTCTAACAAGTAACAACAATTGATCTCCGAACAAATATCACTGGCTCAATGAGGTTTGCTTCATCAACATATAGCTCACTCAGGGGGCAATTGCTCCACTGTCAGCTGCTCCAGTGATATCTGCTCCTATGTAAATTCTTTATGTATGTGGATTTGTTTGTTTGTTTGATTGGTGTTTAACGTCGTACTCAAGGGTATTTCACTTATATGACGACGGAGTCCACTTCACACTGTACACTGCCTTATTACGGTGGAAAACCGAGAGGAAACCTCATAAAAACCACCCCCGCGATTGCCGGGGCCACAGCATGTGACTCACTCATATACCTGATGGTCGAAAGGCGGACTCGAACCCGTGAATGGTAAATCGAAGCATGTTCAGTTCAGGAAGCGCACTCGCTACCATTGAGCCACGGCCGCGGGCTTCTGAAATATTGATGGATTGGTGGTTCACGCTGTGCCTAATGATTGTTATTTCTTTGAGCAACACCTCATCAAAATATACAATTACATATATATATGACATCGCAGGACCATTTTAATATATTTAATGTTATAAATCGTTTTTCACTTCTATAACGGTTATGTATTCTAACAATAATTGACACTAGCACAACATAGATGTGAAGTGTTTTTATAATGTTGGATAGTTAATATTCCTCAAGTGCAGAGTAAAGACAACATTGCTACTCTTCAAACAAACTACCCTTAGCCCAGTTGGCCCTATATGAAAGAACATTCCGTGATAAATGGGTTCATAACCATATGTTTTATAAATGAATAATCCCGCTATATGAATGAATAATCTATCTAATATGAATATCATGAAACTATGTTTGATATAATTTGAATAATCCCTGCTATTGGGCGAATAATCCTTGATATACGAGTGTAATAATTTGTATGAGATATCACTTCATGTTATAAATGTGAAAACTCAGTGTTGTCAGCGGGATACATTGATAATTCACTGTATATGAATGATTGGTTTGCGGTATATTTATATGTGATTCGTAAAATGTCTGTGGATAATTCGCCCTGTGATTACTGTATGTTACACGAGGTGATTATATGTACACTGTATTAATACTTCTGCCAAAAGGATAGACCGAAAGAATGTGTTGTTCAAATCACTTACTTTATAACAGTATAAGACCTGCGGTAGAGAATCACTGCATATTTTCACGGCTCTGTAATTAAGATGGACTGAAAGTTTATTTAGAATATTTCGAGTTTATAATATTTAAAGGATCGGTTAACCCAGATAGAAAAAATGTGTCCTTTATCTTCTAAGATGTATAGGAAACCATACGGCGGGTTCCCAGCTGAATTCGATTGCACTTGTAAAAGTCAACATGGCGAGCGGATTAATTTGTTTCAGTTTTGTTCTTGTTTTCGCTTGCTGTGCATTTTCATCCCCAGTTTCTAAGGGTAAGTAGGGTTGGCTACTAACTCATTGTTACAGACAGTTGGATTATTCGTTTGAAGGAAGAACGTCAAAGCATACACATTCTACCCAGCTCTGTCGATTCAAGCAATGGTCTACTGGAATGGCTCTAGTCTGATACTTTGAATTCAATAGTTTGTTTTTGTCTTTGCACTCTGTGCATAAGCCTCAGTTGTTCTGTAGAGATAGGTGGACATAGGCCAATATTTTGTGCTATAAAAACAGGGATATCTGGTGCCAAAGTCTTCAAGAAGTCGGCGAGAACGATAATTTCTGATCTGAGCCCTGGGCTTTAAATTTAAACTTTTTTCTCAATTCGGGATAGACACCCTGTGGCTAACGATATTACAAATATTCTATTGAAGTCCTTATTAGGACAGTCCCAAAATCTTTTGTAACTAATATGACATCAAAATCCGCCTGAAAATCTACATGAGATACAACAAGTGTTGGGAAAGCTTACAGATAAAATTCGTGAATACTTTTGACTGAACATGAGGCGAGTGTTTATTAAAGTTCAAAGATATAGTCATTGCTGTCAGCCATGACAGGGACGGACATGCGCACTAGAGAAGCATATGTTATGTTGTTGTTTTGTGTACATTTTGTTCAGAATGTGCCTGAGTTATTATCTGCTCAGTATGAAGTTATTATCTGCTCAGTATGAAGTTATTATCTGCTCAGTATGAAATCACTGCATGTTAGTCAGGAAAGTTGTTTTTTTGTTTGAAAACATGTAAAAATGTCCATTAGCAACTCATGAATTGTGCCAAGGTTTAACTCAGAAGCGTTGGTATAACCACAGTACATGCTACAGCTGGTGCAGTCAAGTGCCATCAGTAGGAGTTGAAGATTTCTTTATCGTCAGATTTAATGTGATCATGATAATATCTGATTATGGAATTCCATTTCATTTGATTATGTGATAATGGCCATTCAACACGATGTCTTTCACTTCATCAATTATACAAGTCACAAAAATGCAATATCGTGATGACCCGTCACTGCGGATTAAGATTTCTTTGTTTATATAACTATTCATCCGACACATATTATGCAACAAGTGTAATCCCCCCTCCCCACCCTTTGATTAATTTCCTGATTCCTGAAAACAATAAGAAATATAAGTAGGCCTATTTTTGTTTTTTTGGGATAGGACTTTCTTAGTTTGAACAGATTCCTGTTAAGAAAATTTAAGAGGTTGAAATCCGTCCGGGAATAAAACTCACGACTTTTACAGTTGGGCACCGAACCATTATCACAAAAGCAGTTCGTTGATATAAGAAAAAGGAGAGGAATAGGGCCTACTAGGAACAGCTGCAGTGAGCGTTCCATGCAGAACCAAAAAGGGTTCCACCAAAGCTATGACTCAAGAGCCTTAAAAAGGTTCCATTTAAGCCATATTTTTTAAATAGTGTACCTGGGCCAGTCTACAAAACAGAAGTTAAGTCAAGTGAAGTCTATGCCAAGGACAATCTCATCAGACGAGTAGTAAATGGCCGCTACATAATGAAACAAACAAACAATGCTTTCCTACTAAGAGTAGTGTTTAATCTCAGCACTGTTGCTCCCAGTGTTTAATAGTCGTTTGTGAACATATTTCAGATGATTTTTCCTGCACCAATAAGGACAAATGTGAGGAACTGTGCGGTGCTGGAGAGGGATGGTGTCTAGGTGGATGGTGCGCCTGTGCCAGAAAACGCGCAGTTGATGACGGTAAGATAAACGTGTTAATTTGCGCGATCCCTTTATGCCATGCTCAAACTAGGGTGTCTCGTCTATATGTGTACCACACCACTAATTAGGGCATGTAAATCTTGTTCCCTTCTACGTGACTTTCCGTGACCGCGTTCAAATTATGTCGCTTTGCTCTGAATACCGATCTTTTAGAGCCGTATTTGTGTTGCTGTTTGGTTCAGCTATAAAACTGGAAGGGCATCTTTTTTTACTTTTACTCCTGTTGATGCTAGAACTTTTAAGAATTTAGACTGTCACCGGAAGTGGAGTGACTTACGCGAAATGTCAAAGATCACATGACATGACTTACATGCTCTGGAGACACACAAACACTACCATAAACTGTGAAGTGTCTTCTGTGTTGGGACATCAGTTTGTGTTATCCCAATGCTATTAGCACTGACTTAAAGAGTGTTCACGAGTGATTTTATTGTTCTTTGCCTATTTGCTGTTGGCCTCTGGGATTGTATAGGCTTATTACTTAAAGACATATGTCCATTGTGTCCTTTCAAGGGTTAGAGAGTTCAGAAATACTAAAATGAAAGGAAAACTTTGGTTATCTACACCAGTATCAACAAAGTGTGGCCAAAACATACAAAATTGAATGATTTGTTGTGTCTTCTAGAAGACGAATATTAACATTATTATCAATATTTTTGGATAGCCCTTTCTTAGTTTAAACACATTGTAGTTAAGAAAATTTTGCAGGTTGAAACCCATCTGGGAATCGAACCAACGACCCTCGTAACTATAGGCACCGAATCGCCAGCAGTTAATGTGGGCGACCTAGATCACTCAGTCATCCGACCTGCTACAAAATAGAAGGTTCCTGGCTTCATCTGACAAACCTTATATTTCGTAGAGATAATTTCGAATCTAAATTAAGGCGATCACTCCCAATTAAAATTTTATGATTCCTTCCAGAATACTTATTTGGAAAATGGGCATGAACAGTAATTTTTCCGAATACAATTTGTGGGGATCTCTCCCAATGAAAATGTTTGAATCCCTCCATAGTACTCATAAAAAATGCTCTATAAACAGTGATAAGTTTGAATACAATTTATTGGGATGTCTCCCAATAATTTCGAATACAATTTGTATGGATTTCTCCCAATTAAAGCGTAATGATTCATCCAAGAGAACCTAATGAGCCTGAAAGCATCACATCACTAATGGACTCAATTCACAAATGGTGTAAAAAAAAAACAAAGATAGTAGTCTGGGGGTTTTGCTATAAAATGATGCACCAGCGACTCAGACATCCCACTCTTCTAGCACTTAGAACGATTGGTGTAAATCAATAGTAAGATGACTTGAAGTATTGTCCAGAGAAACAGTAACATGTAGGCCCTACTTAGTGCCGTGAAGGGGAAACTACAACAACTTTTTTTTTGTTCAATATGAAAAATGTTAGCGTTAGTATTATTGCCCATAGTTTGTATTACATTTAGCGGAGTGAGGTTTAACGCTCCAGTATACAAACTCCGAGAGCATCGGTCTGATCATCGTATTAACCTTGGCTCATTACAAACAGCTATCGTGCTATCTGAGTCTACTCAGCGCACATAATCTTGGGTTTTCCCCTAAATCCGCCAATGGAATAAGCCGATTCAACGACAGCAGGAGTCTTGTATACTGGTGGCAAAAATAATGACGAAAGACGGTGCTCGAATTCAACTTATGAACATGATCAAGAGCAGGTTTTGTGTTAACAGTTTAAATGATATCCAAATCCCCTCTTTGTACTTTTTTTAGTATCATTTTGTAGACTCTTGTCCGATTGAGCTTTTCAACGCAGACGGGATTTACGCAAGGCATGGAGATAAGACAATGATGGGTTTAATCAAATGTTGGAGTCTGAAGATATTTAAAAACAACTATCGAAACAAATACACGTCACTGTTATGTGAGAGAGCGCCGCTTATAGGCCGGGCCCCTACGATTTTGGGTGTATGTTGCAAATAGAAATACGGTATTTGAGGCTTGGCCAGAATACAAATTAGCAGCGTTTTACAGCACCGTGTCTCTGTATGAGTCCCGGTATAGATATACCATGTGTTAGGGTGATGTCATCTGACCAAAATCGGCCTTTGATTTGAGAGTTGTACATCCATAGTTTCCATTACATTCAGCGGAGTGGGGTTACGCTTTGGATTTGAGAGTTTTACATGCAGAGCCAAAAACTTTAATCTATGTTCCAGGTTTGTTTGCTGAGAAGCGAAAAATCACCCAATTCATTCACAATTTCACATTACAATTTATTGCAAGTATAACCAATTACGCAACATCTAAACATTTACGACGCATTAAAAGTGCCAATACCATCGGCAAATAATGTACAGTTTATCTTCAAGAAGATTAAAGACTTTCACGAACAGAAAGGGCTGTCAACACACAAACGTAAATGCTAGAACTGACACGTGGCGCGGTCGCTAGCAAATATATGATATGTGATTCCTTAAACTACAGGATCAAATTCTTGAGTTCCCGCTCTTCTCTGTAATATGGTTTTCGTTGTGTAAATATTTACATCTGCAAAATATGTTTTAAAAAACTCCTAAATAGCTAGCATGTGTAGGCCTATACTTCATAATATATAGTATTATATTTTTGAATAAATGAAGAGAGAAAATTATACGTGTATAAATATTTGATTTTTTGACAAATGAAAGATTTATAAATCTGTTTAAACTTCAGTTGGAACGAAATGTACCATTGATTCCGAATGTACTGCTTGGACATGTCCTTCCCTGTATAGCTAACGCTGCATGTGGGACCGATGCCTCTGTATCCCCGAATTAGGCCGATGATGACCGAAGATTGCCGATTAGTCAACTGACATGTGTTGTATGGGTTTTCTATAGCGTAAATAAAGTATAACAAAAATAAAAAGTCTAATATTGTTTATTTTATTTTATCGTCATTACATATTCCATTTCCACTAATAACTCCACCGAATATGAATTACAAACTTCTCTGTTGAATTTGTTTTCGCCCCTCAATTCTACAATAGCTGAACATTTGCTCCGGAAAAAAGAACCCGAAATCGTAAAACTTATTCGCAAATCTTAATCGAGACTTTAATATTTTGTCGCAAACCCTAGGAAATGTTAAGTGATGTCATGATTGCGATGCATCACTTATCTATTGACATGCAGGGCTTTTCCCACGGGTCAAATTCAAACTCATCCCTTCCATTAGACTCTTGGTAACATGTCTGAACAACCTCGGCCATTTCCGTACCGTAAATAATCTCTGATAGAATGCTTCATTTCAGGGGAGATAATTCGCTTTCATCATATAGCTGAGCTATCCACGTGTTTATTGTTTACGTTTGAAGGCTATTCTTGTGTTGTTATCATGACGTCATTGGAGCTGCATTATTATTAAAATAATTACAGAGGACGAAATATGAATTTTTTGCTACAAGTCATACATAAAAAAGGAACATTGTTTTGTTTTAAAATTTGTTGATTTCCACGCATGCGCACAAAGCATCCGGCGGTAAACCTTACATGTTTTCATGTAAAACTAAATACAGATAGATGCCTGGTGGGATGAGAAAATTCGAGTTCAAGTGACTGGTTCCTTGACTTCCCACTATAGGTTCCGACGTATTGATTCTGTCGCTCGCTTTTTATTGGGGGGGGGGGGGGGGGGGGTGCGCGGGGGGAGGGTGACTGTAATGGCGGACACGATCAGTTATTAATTCTAATATTCTTAGCAAGATCATTTTCGTATGTTTGAAAAATTATTTGGCGAGTTACAACATAATAACCTGGAATAAATTCAATAGCTAAGGATGCGACATAGACGACTTGGTTCAGGTTGTCCGTCTAACTATGTCAAACACTTACATACACTAAGCCATTTTAATTAACCGTTTATTGATATAAAAATAACATTATAATAATTATAACTTTATTTTTAACAAAATATATATTTAAAAAACAAAAGATCTGTTTTCTTACCTTTGAAATAGATTGGTCCTGTCATGCAGACTTAACACTATTACATTGATTGATTGATTGGTGGTTAACGCCATACCGGGGGGTATTTCACTTACACAACGGTGGTGTATCCAACATTCATTTACACAGTAAAAACACAATAAATATAGAGTGCTTTGCTTCGTTAGAAAATGAAAGTTCATCCAATGATAAATTCAGCCGTAAGTCTATACTTGGGACAGAGCACTCACAGCAAAGGGTCACTATGCTATTTCAATAATATTACAAATAATATGATAATATAATAAAAAGTTATAACATAACATGATATAACAGTATTTCCATATTATTACCAATTATATAAGAATATTATAATTATTATATCATTTGCATGACATAACATTATTACAAAAATATTGCAACTAATTACACAATATGTTCTTATTATTTCAGTTGGACCTACTTGTCATGAGCATTCAGAGTGTTCCGATTGGACATGCGCAGAAGACAAAAAACCATTGTGCTTATGGGACAGATGTCTGTGTGTTGAAAAACAAGTGCTGGGCCGATAAAGGATCCAGTATCCAAGCGACCACGTGATGCCATCAACAATCTCAGGGACCGCGTGACATCTTGGATTTCTTCACTCAACACTATACGTTGGAGTTAACATCAGATTTACAAACTTGTCTAGGTATACAGGTCAAATAAAGATGTCAACATAAAATGTTAGTTATTTTATTTATTTATTATCAGGATAAAGATTGATTAAGCTGTTAAATTTAATAGAAACGTGGAAGCATAAATAAAGTCTTATTTGTAATTTTTTTAACAGAAGGATGAACGATATTTGGAAGGTAGAAAACTATGTCTAATCACAAATTATACAGAATGTTTTATCACATGAAGTACTAAAAAAAGTTTTAATATTTACATTAACATTTAAACTGTGACTTAAACATGTTACTTTTTGCCCATGCAAGTCGCCCTATTGTGGACTTTGGTTTGCAACCTGCACTATTGACGATAGTCGATTTGTACAAGCAACGGATCATTATTATTGAAAGACTGAAGTCAAGGTAAGAAGTCAGATGACTTTTTTGGAGCAGCAATAAGTGTCGTAGCAGTGATGTAAACTAAAATATATATATATATATATATACATATATATATATGTACATCAATTAAAGTAAGTTAGTGTTTAGTCACAGTAAAAAATAGATAGCTTGCTTGGTTCATGAAATCCTTTTAATGTGACACTTAATTCATACGTTACCACATTTGTTTAAAAGATAAGGCCAAGTAATCGAATAGAATGATTGGGAATTTGTATTCGGTTACACGACAAATTTGAAAATTCTCCCCCAATTAAGACAAGGCTTTGGTAAGATTTCTTTGACAATTGAGAAATAATCAGTATTTATTTTTAGTTATTGGCGTTTACTGGTGTAATTTCTCCATGTGAAAGGCGGGCTATAGTGGATGATCAGCCATAAGATCTCGCTGAGACCCTTGGGCTCAAATGAACCAACATTTTTTTTATGGGGATTAAAAGTTAGGTATTCGACTATATGGTGATGAAAAAATAATTTTTAATTGCAAACAGTTAAATTGGAGCCTATAATTTGGTTTTGTAAAGAGTAAATTGATCTAGTAAATTGGGCCTAAATTTATAGAAATTGGTGTTTTATTTTTTTAAAATGTTTTCTGCAATCTATTCTTTCTGTTGATATTTACTCATTTTTATGTTTCAAATTAATAATTTGACTTTCATCACATTCACATAATATGTAATTCTGAGGATTCAAGCTTTCCAAAAATATATAGGTACAGATTTATTTTCTTCTCCATAAGAGACTAGATATAACGGGTGTTCTGAAAATCGACCTAAGGGTCCAGCAAGACCTATAGCCCAAGAAGAGCACTGAGTACCGTATAACTCTGGTCAGGTGATATAAAAAGGCATGGTAAACGGTACAATCCATAAGAATCCTAGGTACAGTTTAAGCTATATGTGAAACTCATATATACAAACGTGTCTTTCAGGGTTTTTTTTCATATCACAAAAGCTAACTGTATTAAACTCAAACTGTATCTGTAGTGGTCATACATAGGTTGTATATAAAGTTTGAGCGCCACCTTTCTAAACTATACCAAATCTAAAAAAATATATTATTTGTCATATTTTGTATCTTAATCAAATAGTCATAAATAAGCAACAAGAAAATAGCGCAAAACTAAAATATGAAAGTGTCCTAACGACGATGTACGCAAACCGGACAAAATGTACGAAATCAAGTGCGGAAAACTGTTGCGTTACGGCCAGACAGTCAAACAGATAGACGAGGAGTAACCTATATCTACTCATGCTTCACAGGTAACGGGCTACAAACGTGAGAAAAGTATTGTTTGTTGTCGCAGCAGCAGCGCAGTTTCAGCAATAGAGGCGTTTACTTCTCCTCTTGACTGCTGTTCAAGGTGGCGTAATTATCAGATATAGGTCTAAGGTGGGGATTTTCCCCCGGCAAGGAACAGTAAGGTGGTGGATCCATATATCCGTAGTTAATGCTTGCATAGTCATGCTCTGTGGAGTAGCAAGCTTGAGGAGTAGGAGTGGGAGTGTGGTTCGGTATGGCCGGTCTCCTGTGTCTATCAAACAAGAAGAGAAAAATGGCAAAATGTTAGAAGTTTATCAAATTAATCACCGATAAAGATTATTGGGTGCTGAGCTTTCTAAATCACTCGTAATATCACAGATCTTATCCAATCTTCCCTTAAAACCCCATCAGACCTCACAAATCCATCTACACCAAAATCGATCGGATAACTTTATAACATTCCTTCTTGAGAACGATTGTCTCCGCTAAATTTGTTCTGTAGCGCCACTAAATTGTCTCCCCTGTTTGGGGACCTGTGTAATCTGGTCTAATGAGAAGCAGGCCTTGATTAATCATTTAAATGTTTTGTATTCTTTTAGAGCAGCCATGATTTTTTAACTTGGAACGGGACATTTTCAGTATTCCCGAAGCGCGAAACTTATCTTATTTGGGAAGTAAATCTTATAAGAGAAAAGGACAGTGATGTAGATAATTATGTTGATCGAGTACAAATGAAGATGCCAAATTAAAAATTAAATATGGCGCAACACATATACGGTTCAGGTTCAAGTCTTCAATGACCTATTTGACAATTTCACCTTAGAAAATGCGCCTTGTTAAAATATAAAGATAGAAATAATAATATAATAACAAAGTCTTAGTTAATGTCCAACAAAAACCGTTGTATTTTCATAAAAACATATTTGTCAGCAATTGCCCTTAAATTCCAAAAAGTCCATTTATGGCAACAAAAGCCATTCAATTTCATAAAGTCCATATATCGCAAAAACCGACTTATTTGTAAACTGTTAACAAAATCCCTTGTATTAGAAAAAGGCACTTACTTTCAAGAAAATAGACTTATTCTAAAAAAAAAAACATGTTCGTTAATAAAAGCCTTTTTGTATCTATTACCTTTTTTTCAGTACAATGACTATGACCACGATGAGAATAGCTATCAGAACTACGGCACCAGCTGCTATACTGGCTATTATAACAGTGTCACTGATTGGACCATTCACTGCTGAAACAAACACAAATAATGACAGGCTTTAATCAACCGTGTTTAGTTAGACTACAAGGAAAGGTTGCCAACAATACTGATATTTTCAGCGTTAAATCAGATATTTCGTTATTTTGGTAACATATTAATATATTCTGAAAATGCTGCAGGCTGAACCCGTCCGAGTCTGCTCAGAAAGTGTTATCCCAAAATGATGAAAATTATGTTAATATATATAATATGAACGGCGATTAAGATACTTCTAGAGTTAATAACAGATTTCAATATTCTTAAATCAACATTCTGTTCATTTTTATATTGAGCCACTTTGCACATTTTTAAGGGATCGAATGTGTTTTAATTGCGTAAAGTTTGGTTCAAATTTCCATTTTCTTGAAGGGCTACACATCAGTGAAAGGTGTTCTGCTACTCATTTATTTAGTTAAGATATTTCAGTCAGCAGAAGATTCGAGACAATGTCATTGCTCGACACGGTGACACGCAGTCACGTGATTGTGTTTCAGGAGTATAGACGCTGACAGAGATTGAAAGGAATGGAGGACCAATAGGTTCTGGATAGACGTTGGTCTTACCCAGCGACCCAGGGCCGTGTTAACAGCACGTTAGATCTAGGTTCAAAACAGTATAATCGGGCCTCTATCCACCTAACCACTCACAGGAATAAAAATGTAAGGGTTCATCGAATAGGACAAATACATCTTTTATTATTTGGTCGAAGAGTTGATGAATTCTGTACAGGAGAAAGCCCGAGTAACTGTCCATTCTTGAAAGAGAATCGACGAGGCGAAGTCCCTACTAAGTTATGTCATTGTAGACTGTGGCTATTTTTGTGACACCATACACGAAGTTTTATGTCAATGAATTTTCGCGTTTTACCTGGCAATAAAAACGAATGTAGGGAAACCGTACATTCTTAAAAAATAATGTACACTTAAACAATGGTGTGACGTCACAACTATCGTTTAAGGAAAACCTATATTCCGAAATAAAAGAAATGATTGTTACCTGATGAAACTGTGGAAGTTCTAGTAGGATCTGAAAAAGATAAAAAAAATAAAATTAACCAATTCACAACAGGTTAAGAACCTCTCAACTCAAATAAATGTTTCACATAATATAAACTAAAAAGATTTTGTATATATTTTGAAACCATATAGGTTAAGGACCTCTCCTCTCAAACAAATGTTTCACATAATATAAACTAAAAACAGGAAAAAAATATCTATATAATATTTTGAAACCATATCCACCTAGCCACCCTGGAATAAAAAGGTAAATGGGTCGATAAACTTAAAAATTATTAAATATTTATTGTGTGAGTACCCCATAATTTATGCTCACAAACAACGCATTTTTGGTTAGATGACTTCTCAAATATTATTATTATCACTTTCATCAGATCTGCATGATCTATTAATAAATAAACAACCAGCCCAAGTGTCTTCTTGTCTAGACAATGTAAGTCAGAAAGAACTGGGAGGTCCAAAAGTTGATTTAAATATATACTGACCTACGTTCAGTTACAAAGAAATTGAAACATCCGTTAAGTAGGACTCTTTACAGGCTCGTTATATACTGCCCAGGGGCCGGTTGCTCAAAACCGAGATTAGTCGCTAAGCAGATTAAACCACTAATCTAGGATTAGAGATAGGCCTTCAACATGGAGTGAAGTCAACTAATCTAGGATTAAAATTAATAAGGCTTCAAACAACTGGCTCCAGAGAACGACCAAGGACAACACTACGCTGTATTACAAATTATGATGTTAATTGGGTAAGAATCAATGAGATTAGCAATTCGGCCCAGCTAAAATTAGCCCATTTTTAACAATCGTATTGGTGAGAACCTCTTAGAAAATCAGAAAAAGGCAACATCAATCAAATAGGAGAAATATGACTTCTTTTTGTTTAGTCGAACAAGGGATCAATTCTGAACAATCTATATTCCTGAATAAAAGAAATGAAAGTTACCTGTATAACAAAGCTTTAATTGACCATGATACTGAGTTTGAGCGATGACGATCACCACACGTTTATTATATAGAAATGTACGAGTGTACAATAACAAGATACAAGCGTGAGCAGACGGCTAGCTGCGTGTTACATCTCTCTTTCTTTACAAGTGTTAAACTAACACTGAGGATTAAACAGAATGAATGTCAATGAACATAAAATGTCTTTGGCGAGCGCGTCGAATATAAGATTAAAACACAATAACCTATAAACGATAAGTTTGAAAAGGAAGAAACGATTAACTTTAAAGCTAGTTATGAAATTGATCTGACTTATAGATCGTACTGACTAGAAATGGCAATTAAAAATCGAATAGTTCACAAGTCTAGACGTTTCGGAGCTTTGATAACAAAAACTGGAACGTGTCTTTAATTCGGTTGACTTAGGTGTAGTTTGGGAACTGGCACCAGGTAGTTGGTTAGTTCTTGGCTCACATATGGAATTTCTCGGCACACTCATGGGAGTTCTCGGCACACTTATGGGAGTTCTCGGCACACTCATGGGAGTTCTCGGCAAACTCATGGGTGTTCTCGGCACACTCATGAGAGTTCTCGGCACACTTATGGGAGTTCTCGAATCAGGAATATAACTCGTATCACTCGAACGAAATGATGGTCTTACACTTGGTTCAAATGGAATGGATGTATCTGGTA
>JAVFBW010114147.1:0-15856 GCA_034783835.1 Mopalia ciliata | reverse complement strand
AAATATTTTTTTAATTAAAAAGGCATGCAATATTATTAACGTTAATAAATTTATTATTCTTTTAAAATCAGGATGTATGTCTATTAAAAAAAGTGAGTAATAGTTTGTAAACGTGATACCCTATTTGTGCTCCTACATTTTGATATTACCAAGATGTCTGCGCCCTGTGAGGTTTGTCAAGTGAGCGTGATGAATGTTGTTGTTTTTTTTAATTTACGCTTTTCATTTGTCAGATAAATTACTTTTTTAAGTCTTCATTAAATAAATGACGTGTGCGAAGTTTCATAATTTGACAATGCCAATTGGCAATGAGATGTTATTGTTTATAGCAGAACATTTGAAACTGTGGTGTGGACTGATTTATTGATAGACACAAGACAGATCACACACAGCACAAGACAAGTGGCTCGTTAGTCGATTCCATAGAGATCGTATATATATATATATATATATATAGAAAAGGAAACGGGCGGACACTCTCTGGACAGTCTCTGGAGTCGACCTAGATGAGAAGATCAGCTCTTTCGACTTCATCACATTGCCATTACCCTTGCCGACAGGGATGAGGGGTAGAGTTATTCATTTAAGGACCAAATGGCCTAAGACCTAAAGTCGATTCGTCTAAGTTTTGTTTAATTTGCTGTCAGTTATCTGAAACATAATTAAACCCACAGACTTTCAGATTATACAAGAGTTTGTAAAGTTATGTTATGGTTATTTTGCAGGAAATTTTATATAAGTCTTTTCTCCTGTAATCTGAGAAAATGTCGAAAAAAGAAGAGCGAATTGAGTCTAAAAAAAGAAAAGCGGCAGCCTTTATACAGCTTATACAAGGAAATCAGACAGTAAGTGCCATCATTCTATCATACACTACGACAATTGCATAAGAAAATACATAACATTTGCTTTGTTTTTAAATAATTTATCAATGTTGCAGATTTTTCTCAGCTTGTAGATATCTTATCGATATCTTGTCAATTTCACTTTGAAGAATCTGCCTGAACTTCTCTCAGTTGGGTTCAGAGGTTTCCGTGATGACATGAGTTGGGCGCGAAATTTGTAAATTGCACCATTTAGACTTGCAGATGTGACCGCTGCACAGTCCTTATACCCATGACTGTTAATGAGCATTTTTGTCTAATTTCAATTATATTGAAAATTAAAACCAGATGCAGTTCCGACATTAGTTGTGCATAGTTTGGCATGTTGTAGAGAACAACATCAATGTATGTCATCTATCGCTTGACGTGAGCACTGCAGCTGTTAGAACAATGAACTATAAGAGTCAGCTTTATAATTGAATTTTTTTAACCTACAACAGAAAATCACAAATACATGTTTAGTAAATCAAAATAACAGCTGGGTGAATTATATTTTGTTTAAATGTTGTTTAAATTGGCAGAGTGTTTTGGAATTAAATAAAAAACAAAAAACGCTGAAGTCATCTTTATCGAGAGAGAATTCCAATTTGATATATTTTGTACCTCCTGGGAGAGAAGAGCTACACGCCCAACTGACGTCCCACTACTCACCACAACATGCCAGCGAGTATAAAATGGAGACTTCAACTAAACTTATTTACCTGTTATTTCAACAAAATTAAACTAGAACATGAGATTCCTGGAGTTTAATTAATATACATCCCTATTTTTAGAATTATGTACATATATATATTTGTATTCCTGATCCCCTACATCATGCTATATGTATGTATTTGTTTTTTTTTTAGAACAATGGTGACATAGAAAAGGCTGTAGAAGAAAAGAAGGCTAAATTGGAAGGAGAAAAAGAGAGTTGTTGTGAGAATGAAGATGACAGAGCAAAGCTTAGAGCACTTATTAAACAACGACAAAAGGCCTCTTTGGTAATTTATCATTTATTTGGAGGGTTTATTTCTTCACCATACACAATGTATAAACCGATTCGGTATTTTTATAAAGTCAATATATGTCTGTATAGGATATCCATTAATGGTTAAACTTATCATTACCGGGTTTATCAAATTTTGATAATTGCTGTTCAAATAGTTTAAATCAAAACTGTTCTGAAAGGCATGTATGTACAAATCTTTACTGATAGAAAGAATGCCGCCGATTGGTTTCTGGGAATCACTGATCCAATAATTTGGCATGCTTTGTCTTCTTGTTAAGCCGTGTAATTATCTTTCATAGTCTGTTATCAGTGCTTGGGTACGACGTTAAACACCAATCAAACAAACAAACAAACTCTTAGCAGTGTTTTCGTCATCAAATAGGCTGACATGCTTTCATATCAATGAAATAACCTAAAGTGCAGTGTAAAACTCCAATTGAAAAACTAACAGTGTTATTCCTCAGTGGTCAGTTGTATTTTGTATTTTCAGGAGCGTCCAAAAGTTTTCTTGACATTGGACAGTTTGACAGATGATAATGGACACTTACCTCCCTTGTTTGTGATGGATCTCCAACACCTGCTATTGTTTGGGCTGGAAGGAAATATAACGAGTTTCAAGCCAAGGTTTTTATCACAATGCTGTATATTCACCAAAGCGACCTTTAATTCGATATGACAAGGACGTTTCTAATCAATTTGCTAACTGGGGGCAGTCGTGATTAAAGTATATTTATCTGGGACATTAATATCCCAATAGTGCATTTATATATGAGTCATATGACACTTCACATAAGATTGTCCCTCTGGCTAAGGGCAGTTGGTTTTAAGGAAGCAATGCTGTCTTTTCTAAGCACTGGAGGAAAATTAACTTCCAACATGATGAAAACATCACATATCTTGTTTGTACTAGTGTCAGTGATTGCTTTTATACAGCGCATCATATTAGTGAAATACTGTTAAGCATGGTGTAAAACACTAATAAATCCATCACGTTATGGTTGTGTTAAAGTGAAATCCCGATGAGCGTGGCGCTAAACATCAATCAAACAAACAAATTAGCTAGTGCAGTTGAATGTAACATCTACTAAAAGCCTTTTATGAACTCTCTTGAAATAAGATTTCTTTATTTGTAGTTCAGTGGGTTTTGTAAACAATGTTTGGAGTTGTAAACAAAAAACAGGGCTTCTGGTTTGATGTGTGTTGTCTAACGCTTTGACAGCTTTGACGGTTGGAGGGAGCTTTATCTTGCCCTGGTGCTCTTAGAGCTAAAGGGGGACAGGAAGCCGATCTGGACTTTGTTGTGTCTGTATTGCTTCCTGTTGTTGTCGTCCTGTATTTGTCCTGTCCTGTCTTTGTTTGTTGCCAGTGGTGTCGAGGGGGGTTTCCTTCACCCATTGGGCTGGCACTTCATCATATAAGTGAAATACCCTTGAGTACGACGTTAAACCACAATCAAACAAACAAACAAACTCAACACAGGTGGCCAAGAAGACTGGAGATACAAATTCCAAAGGATTTATTTATCTTTTTATGCTATGCTATCATAATAGTAAAACTGGACTTTTTGAATGAATATTGAGCATGAGCAACAATGAACCTCATTTAATCAATACATAACTGATTTCAGGTGGTGTAAGCTATTAAGATGTACAAAGGTGACTGGCGTTGTTGTTGTTGTTTTGGATGGCGTCGGGGAGGATGAATATAAATCTAACAAATCTGCCTTCACAAATCTCAGCGCTCTTTTTGATATGGTAAGATTAATGAATATACAACTCTCATAACAAGCTCCAGATCAAGGGTTTGAGCAACATCGTCAATAATAAATCATTGTAATTTTAAGTAAACTATGTTCAAAGAACTCTTAAATGTAAGCATGAAGTACACTCTCAATATGGGCACACTGTATTGACCATATTGTACTGTACTGTTTCAGTCTGTAACACTGACCTCACCCAATCAATATGAGCACACTGTATTGATCATATTGTACTGTACTGTTTCAGTCTGTTACACTGACCTAACCCTCTCAATATGGACACACTGTATTGATCATATTGTACTGTACTGTTTCAGTCTGTTACACTGACCTCGCCCTCTCAATATGGGCACACTGTATTGACCATATTGTACTGTACTGCTTCAGTCTGTAACACTGACCTCACCCAATCAATATGGGCACACTGTATTGATCATATTGTACTGTACTGCTTCAGTCTGTAACACTGACCTCATCCTCTCAATATAGACACACTGTATTGATTATATTGTACTGTACTGCTTCAGTCTGTAACACTGACCTCACCCTCTCAATATAGACACACTGTATTGATTATATTGTACTCTACTGTTTCAGTCTGTAACACTAACCTCACCCTCTCAATATGGACACACTGTATTGATCATATTGTACTGTACTTTTTCAGTCTGTAACACTGACCTCACCCAATCAATATGGATAACTGTATTGATCATATTGTACTGTACTGTTTCAGTCTGTAACGCTGACTTCACCCTCTCAATATGGACACACTGTACACCAAGAGCTCTTCAATGTTAATCACAGTATTACAGCCTTAACACAAAAACTAAATGGTATGTATTACTTTATTTTTTTATTAACTATTACCTCCAAAACACACATTATTGATCAAGTCAAAGTAATAAAAAAGTTGTGTTATTTTTACTTGCAAAGTTATCCAAATTTATCCCATTGGCTTTCATACACATCTATTACGCTGTGAATTTGCATAGTTTTGAAGAACAAGTCTTTAAATAACCTAATTTTTGATTGGTTGTGTCGCCACAATGAGCCAATCAGCTTCTGGCTTAGAAAAGCTTGTTATTTTTTGTGTTTCACTAGCCCTGGTAAATAAGTTTCTTTTGTCTTTGTATTATAGTCTTTTGTTCTATTTTGATAAGCAAAAATACTGTCTGAGATCTTTGTTAAAGACACACATCAGTTTATATCCTGTTTCATTTCCGAAAGGAAAGAAATAATGTATTATATTTAAAATTTAAAAGCAGATATTTGATTTCGAAACATGATTATAATGGTATAATCCGATTGTTTGATTGGGATTTAACGTCATACTCAAGAGCATTTCACTTATCTGAAAAGGGATTGCCCAGTTCACACTGATGCTTGCCAAACTATGGTGGAAAACTCGAAGGAAACCTTATAAAAACCACCCCTGTGATTGCCGGAGCTACATTATGAGACTCGCTCATATACCTGATGTTCAACATACGGACTTGATGCTGTGAATAGCATTTGTAAGCTCACATGCAAACCATGCTGTGGGGCGGGTATAATCTGAAGTCCCTGTCCTAAATAACCTCTTCATGTGATGAAAACTAATACTGTTTTATGGAATGAATTCAACATGAAATGATTCACTGTTCTATTTTGTTTCTTTGCAGTTCCCACTCCTGATGCTAAAGAATTATCTCAATTATTTCATCCAAGCTATTCGAATGAGTTGGTTAAACTTCAGAGGTCAATGGGGAGTATGCCTGATGGCGATGCTTTCCCCCGTACACACCTCTTGTTAAACTCTGGCCAGATGTCAGCTGACGGTTACCCTTTACCCCTGGAGGCAAACGCAGGTTAATCCATGAGCAATAATATAAATCTATATTATAATTTATGTTTCCTGAGTGGGCTACGGGTTGTTAGACGATTAAGGTGATAATATACATGTGTATCTTTATTTCAAGGGAGGGAATCAATCAGTTTAAAGGAAAAATGTTGTTCTCTGAACCCATTCATGCAAGGGTCTACATTATAAAAATCCTGAAATGTAATTGATTAATACGTAGAAATTCTGTGCCAGAGTGACAATATCTATATACATCATATTGCATATATATTGATATTTAAATTGATTGACATCCATGTGCTGTTAGGATTTATGTGCTAAAAACAATCACTGATTTGTAGAGAGTAGTGTTGTTGAAGTACTGTTGTCTGTTGTTTTCAGAAAAGTACAGAGATTTTGTATTTACGTGTGACAAGTATGAGCATGTGACTCCCACTAGTCCAATGTTTGCCATAGATTGTGAAATGGTAAGTCAAATCGGAGAGAACGTGTCAAATTTAATGGTTTTTAAATCTTGCTGATAAAAGCATTGAAATTGTAGAAGAAGCTCCTGTTTTGGTCAAATGTTCTCGTCTTTATTTTACTCCAAAAAGTATGAATGTTTAATAGCTTGGTTTGTTGGAAGTTTAGTTTTTACATTATTTTGGGTTGTTTTCTGACAAACAATGACGATTTAAAGATGTGATATACATGTGGGTGAAATAATCTTTAATTTTGGTCTCAATTCAAATTGTACAACGTAAACCCCAATCAGACAAACATAAAAATCAATTACAGTTAAGTAAATTAAACTGTTGTGGAAATTTTAAGAGAGTGAAGCTTTTTCAAGGAAAACTTTTTCCATTGATACTTTCTTAAAGTTTGTTTTTAATCGCCAAACAATCAAACTATTACTGTTGTATAAATTTTAAGAATGAAAAACCAATCTTTCTGTTTTCGATGGTTTCTTCTCCGCTTTTGAATGGTGACCTTTGACCTTATTCCAGTGTGTGACTGCAAATAAAACCTCTGAGTTAACATGGGTGTCGATGGTTAATGAAGATTTAGAGGTCATCTACGAGAGTCTGGTGAAACCGTTAAATAAAATAGAGAATTACATGACGCGGTGAGTATCAGTTACAAGTTTGGGTTTGCAAACGGTAACATTGGAGTTAATTTTACCACAGCTACGCCTAGGCTGAGTTGCACAAGGGAATTGTTTGTTCAAGTTAAACTATGGTGTGGAATTATCTTAAGGCTTTATTGGTGGTTTTAAATTAAAACAGGAAAACACAAAATTAATAACAAGACTGTTGGAGCCAGGCCGCATTCAAAACTGTGTATTTTTGATCACTTTTATTAAAACGACAAAACACAGGAAAATTGATGCCCAATTCATTCAGCATTGCTACTAAACCAGTATATACAGTTGTCCATCATATCTCCATCAACTGAGGGTCATTTTCCTTTATTCCAAATGTTTGTTTCAATGTCAGGTTATTCCATCATATTTTATCTCATACAAAAATGAAGTGAGGCATCACTATCCCAACTATATCATCTCAAATAATTTACACGTAATTGAGTCTCTTCAGGTTTACTTAGAATATGCTTTTAAAATGAAATGGACAAAATTAATTTTGTGTTTTCTAATAACTCAGTAAATGACAAGTGCATGTTTCAGGTAAATATTAAGTCATAACAAAGGGAGAAAAGCTTTAGACATTAGCTACACAAAGCCTGGATCAACTGTAATATTGTTCAACATTTTTTTATTGTTTAGTAAAGTTGTTCATGCCACGTTCTTAAGTTCAGGAATGATATAATTTTTGGTCTTCTTTCAGGTATTCAGGCATAACTGCAAAAACCTTGAAGACAGTAACTACTCGACTATCTGAAGTTCAGACAAACATACAGAAACTTATCCCCCCTGATGCTATCCTATGTGGACATTCGCTAAATATGGATCTTAAAGCTTTGAAAGTAAATGTATATAGTTATAATTGCCATGGCAACCAGTATTAACAGTAGCATTACCATGGTGATCAGCAGTACTCTGGGATTGTTTAGATAACATTGTGATTAAAGTGTGCTGTTTTATTAATTGTAATGAAAAACGAAATAATGTTTATGAAGATTTAATTCTTTTGTTATGTTCAGCATGTACAGTTAAAGAAATTCTAATTCAATCAGCTTTAATGCCGAAAGACGATTTATTTATTTGCTTCTTATCTATTAGATATTACACTTTTGTTAATAATATTTTGGTTTCTGCATTCAGATGTTCCATCCTTATGTGATTGACACAAGTGTAATTTACAACCTGAGTGGATATGAACGTGTCAAGCCTGGCCTAAGGAAATTGTCAGCACTATTTTTAGGGTAGGTGGTAATCAATTGTTAAGACTTAATTAAATTTCCTGTTTTTGTGTTAAGCAGTGTCAACTTGTGAAACTTTTCTGTGGATTTAAGTTCTATCTTTTGTTTTGGAGGGGAGATTACTCTCATAAATGATCAGGGGAGATTATAAAACTGACCACTAAATAAAGGTTTTGTTGACATCTATCATGCAAAACAGTCATATCAGGTGACTGGTTTTCTACCAAATTTAAGTAAGGTATAGTGAGAAGTCCTGTTATTGAAATACCCTTGAGTAGGGTTCTTAATCCAAAGCAAACAAAGAAACTAAATCAGGGTGAGATCAGTTTTAAGGTGTCACTAAATCAAGGTAAGATAACTCAGAGTAAGTTATCACTAAATCATATTAAAATATTTCATTGTTATCATTATATACGGAGGGAATGGTTCATAAGCAAACATTAAAGAAACCGATCAAGATTCAAAATGAGAAAATTTCTAAGCTTGTCTTAATGTGATATAACCCCTGGTAAGTTATCACTATATTTATATAATATAACTCACTGTAAATTTAACAAAATCAAGATGAGATAACTTACAATCAGTTATTACTAACTCAAGGTTAAATGGTTTGTAAGCTATCTATAAACAACGGTGGAATAATTCATAGTAAGTAATCACTTAGTCAAAAAGAGGTTACTCATAAACTATTTAAAAAGAGGGTAAAAGAAAACAAAAAAAAAATACAATTTACAAATCTCCCACAAAACTCAGGTATAATTAAATATGCTCACAGCTGATGACTTACATACTTTGAATGTGTGAGACAAAAACGACTAAATTATCTCCCTTGGGAAATAAGTGTAGGAAAATAGTCCTCCACTTAAAGGGAAATGTGATATATTTGAATGAGAGGGTTATTGTTACTTGATGGATTTCTGCAATTTGTAGCTTTTAATATATGGTGTTACGTTTATGGTAGTGGTATAAGTTTGGTCAAACTTGGTGCGACCCTTCATTTATTTCTAAACATGTGCAAAATAATTCATGAAGATAAATATTGATTCTATTTTAGATAAATTACAGGTTGTATCAAGAGCCCACCCAGCTGTATCTATGTGTTGTTGAATATTTTTTAATTTTCAGACAGCTGATTCAAGATAGTGTGGTGGGTCATAACCCTTGTGAAGATGCTTCAGCCACCATGGATTTGGTCAAACTTAAACTAAAACAAGGTTTTAAATTCTTTCTATCCACAATAAGTAGTGACCAGAACACACATTTGTTGTTATTGGTTAAAAACAGTTGAGGAATCGTCAAAATGTAACACCCTAAATTACTGCATAGTTTTTCAAATATGAACTCGGCACCATTTCTTTTATAAATAGTGTTTGAAAAAAAAACACATGAATAAGATTAGGGGGGGGGGGGGGTAGGTAGATTTTGAGCAGTATCCTGTTCAAAGTTATAAATATAGGGTATATGCGAATCTTATTGAAATGAAAATTTAAAAGAGCAGTTTGAAAAACTCTCTGGGCTACAAAATAGAAATGATACAGCCTGATGGAATAGTTTTCCAAACTGTCGAGACAATTTACAAATTCCCCCAAGAACTTCTTGTGGTATTGTTAATTACATCAGCAACTGATGACTTCCAGGTTTTTAACGTGTATGCACGGTGTGGGAGTAAAGAGACGTATCTGTCTGCTTTGGAACATTAAACCATGACATAATGCTCTCCGTATAACCTAAACTCTCTGTTAAATTAACCACCTTTGAAGAAATTTTACAAAAAAGTTCGTCAGCAAAAAAATACTTTTGAAATATTCAAACATTCAAATTATATGCTTGTAAACATTATATTTTATATATTTAAAGGAAACAAATACCTTTTTTAATCGATTTCTAGAAGTTCTGGTATTACGTTTAGTGTCTTACCTTATGACATATATAGTATCTGCAGCAATGGTGTGTAGTTTTTGGCCATTAAAAACCAATAATAGACTCAAACAAATTTATGTATTTGTAGAAATTGCCTACACAATATCTGAAACCTTTATACAGATCCAATATATCAAATGCACAAATTCTTAATACTTAAACAAAGTTTTATTTCTGTATTTCAGGTTTAAGTTATGGAGATGTTCGTTTAGGTGGCCTTATCTATCCACAGTTTAAACTAGACAACAGAGTACCTGTAGAGTATACACCTGCCAAAAATAAATCACCAGAAACCTTGATTACTGAAGATTCTACAGATAAAGAAGTTCCGTGTAGTTCACCTAATGACAAAGACACAAGTAAATCTAATTCAAGACCTTTGGAACGAATTGTCAAGAATGTACGACAAAAAGTTGAAAACAGAAAACACTTCTTTGAGCACAGAGGATACTTATCTCAGGAGCCTCTGTTCGAGAAGATAAACAATTCTAATAAAAAAGGTATACATGTATTATAAATGTGTTGAAATATTCAAAACTTAAAGTGCTATTGATTAAATAACTCTTGGTGTTATCAAGACTTTTCAGAACTGTCAAGTCTGTGGCTAGATGCAGAGTTCTGTATCTCTCATAGTCTATCATATCATGTAAAATCTGAGCCGCTCTGAGCAGTTTGTTGTTGCTAAAGAGTGGACAGAAAAAGATGAGCTCGTGTATATTAATATACATTTTGCAGACTCTTTGTTACTTAAGTGTACAATTTTGTTTGAGCTATTATAAGTAGTGCTTATTTATATAATATAATACAGAACTAGCAACTTTAAAGATGCATTGAATATGTTTGTGACAAAACTCTCCTGATAATTTTATTATTCGGTAAATTACAGATACAATTTATCAACAATTTTATGGAATTTATGAATGGTACCTGGTACTTTGTTACCATTTCAGCTACCATAGTGGACACAGCTTGCATCACAAATGAATACATGTTGGCTAGTGATTGTTTAACATGTGTCCCTACCAGCACAGACAAGGAGACACAGACACAAGCAGAAAAAGCCATAGAAAAGACGGAGTTTGTCTGGGCTCATCTCCACAAATACCAGCGGCTCTTAAACACTGGAAATCTCTCCGATGAGGATAAAAAGGTTGGTTTAGGAGGTTAAATGTTTGATAGCTTAAAACAAAACATGATCCAGTCTTGCAAATGTTTGGAACAACTATGCCAGGGGACAGTTGCTTAACGTGATGTTAAATTTAGTTCTCTATTAGATCATTAGGTGACATCATGCCATATTTAAGGTCTATCTCTAATCCTCTGTATGTTGACCCTCAGGTATGTGAGGGAGTCACAAGATGTGGCTTGAACAATCGCAAGGGTTAAATATCCTTGAGTACGATGTTAAACCCAAATCAAACAAACAAACTAATAAATTGTCAGACTTTCTATCTGGTCACCTTTTTTAAAAACAGCAAGTCACTTTATAATTGGTTCCATCTCAAATAGCTGAACCCAAGTGTCCATCAAGTTAGACTTTATAACTGTTTTCACCTCATTTCTTGGTCAAGTCAGCCATAATAAATTGTTCCATTCTAATGCCATTTTATTCCTCATTTTAACTTTAATTGTCAGCAAAGTCACACCTTTATGGCTTTTTCAGAATCAATCCACAACCAGAGTTTTGAGAGCTTATCCAAGTCACACTTCAAAATATAGAATAGTTTCTTTCTATCCTGACATTCAGTGTAAAGGATTAAGATAATAACTAAAAGGCCTGGTGTCGCTGAAGTACTAGATCTGATCTTCCACACCATTGGCAAGACAATAAGTACATTGTACTGAAAAAAAACCCCAACCAAATCATCGAACTAGAAAAGAATTTATTCTATTTGGAAACAAGTGCTGATGAGTTTTGTTGCTACTATCTTGTTGTTATTTTTAGCACGGAATAGTTAAGCACAATTCTACATCATTAGACATTAAACTGTTTATACAAGTGCCATTTCTCTGTAAATGTTCAACTGTAATAAAATATAAACATATTTTTATTTCCAGGATTGTTTGTGCAAGTTAGACACAAGGGTAGGAATGATCTTTCAAGCAGCTCGTGCCAACTCTATAGTTGTGGTTGTTTTTAGTGGTCGGACTACTGATAATCTTACAAACAATGCTATGGGCTTTATTAAAGTGAAGGTGTGATACATGTAACTATAGAGTATCATCAGCCGTCTTGACGATACTTATACTGTGAAAGCTGTGCAATCGGCCCAAACTGGTCTGATTTACCTGTGTTTTATAAAACCAGGCTATATCAGGTTACCCGAGAGATGTCATTGACCGAAACAACGCATTTGACTTCCATAATTTTCATCCTCATCTTACCTTGGAGAAAGTTGTAAATGGATCTACTTTGACCTCTATCATTTCCAATCTGATCTTTGCTTGAACAGGGTTGAGGCAAGCTGCTAATTTGAATGTGATCATCTACTGAACTTAATGTGCTACAGGCATACAGCACTCTGCTTATTTTCTTGTCATGCTTTATGTCAAGTGAGAATAGCTGATCTGAGCTCGGGATTCCTGGAGGGGATGAACCAATCAGAACTAAGCAAATCAGAAATTACCGAGAATACAAGTCCTTCTCCTGCTACGAAGATTTCCTCCCGGTTTTCCATGGTAATGAGTCAAGGAACAGTGGTGGACAATCCGTTATAAAATAAGTGAAAACCCCTTGTGTATGACGTTTAACCCCAATCAAACAACCAAAAACAAATCAGAGTTACACCACTTGTGTATTATACGAAACTGATAAGCGGAACCCAAGTTTATCAATGTATTTAAGATTTTACATGAACGAACTTCTGAAAACTTGTTCAATGTACCAAATATAGAAGACTTGTGTGAAAAATACATGTATGGGATGGTTAGTATATGCTTTATATTATTGCTTAATATTTAGACTTTCATTCACAAGTATATCATCTTTGTTTATTTCACTTGAACATTAGAACAATATAAATATGGTTAGATATCTTCCATATAATACAAGAAAAACACTGAAATCTGGTTGAAATTGAGTTGTCTTTCCTGATTTATCAACTTGATAACTATGAAGTACATGTATTTTATTGATTAACAATTTAACAGGCTGGTGTCATTGAAGGTATTCCCAAATGGGTTTTTATTCAGATTAAAAGTGACTGAATTAAAAAGATAATACTATAAACTATCTGTAAAATAAATCCTGTATTTTTCTGACCCTTGGAATTTGTTTTATTCACTTACAAACTTGCGACTTTTCATGCAAGTTTCTTGAGCGGTGACGTAGGCAGGGGAAACTCCATTCGGAACAATCTGTGCTGGATAATGGCAAGTCGATGGAGGATAATGACGTCTGCATGTCGGAGATACACAAAGAATTGTTGGATAATGAGAAATTTCAAAATGGCGATCAGGTGTCTATAGATACCAGTGACTTGGTGAATTCCCCTGGAGACGTCACTCAAGAATCACAGATGACTGTTAATGAAAGTCATGTTGGAATCCCAATTTCTCCACATGTACAACAAATTTTTTAAGGAAACAAGTTGCAAATCCTTCACTGAATATTGGACCGTTTTTATACCCTTTCTAGGAATCAACCATTTGAGAATATCTTTAATATGGGATTTTATATTATGCCTTGTAATTGTCCTGTCTTGTCTTTGTGTGTTGCCAGCGAAGTCAAGGGTGGATTTCTTCACCCATTGGCCTATTGAGTGCAAAATTCGTTGAAGTCATTGAAAACATAGATTTAAAGTCTTTTAAGTTACTTGGCTTGATACATTTGTGGTAAAAAGGCTTTAAACAAAAGTGTCTTTAATATTGACTGTACTACTAAAGAAAATGCTCATTTTCTCTGGGTTCATCAGATGTGTTTTATTATAAGGAAGCATTTAATGTGGCATTTAAACATACATAGTTTCAATGAATGAAACAGTAAGTGTTTAACTAAAATGTTGGCAGTATGTATACTTTATTTCAGGTACATAATTGTTAATTTTTCGGACTGCCTTTTGCCTGCTGTTGGCAGTTCATCTGGGAAAATCACATCAAGGCTTCGAAGATCTTGAGGCTGATTTGTTCATTTCTTTTTGCTGTCAAAGCAAAACACCCAAAATGTGATATTTTAATAAAAAATGTTTCATCAGCATTTCTTTTTTCAAACTGTAACACTCACTGAATAATTAGGAAGTCTAGGATTTGCTTAACAGTTAAGATATAATTAACATACACTTTTTGTGTGAGCTTACTATTGCCCTAGTGCTATCAGAGCTGTAGGGCAACCTGTTGTCTGTGGTTGCCCTGTTCTTGTCTTTGTTGCTTATATGGTGTGGAGGGTGATTCCCTTCATCCATTGGGCTGACAACCTATCAGTTAAATAACCTCAGGTATATGTTAGGTACTAAACTGCAAACAAACAATCTATTTCTCCATGTGATTGACAATGTAGGCTTCGATGTGGGCTGGATAAATACTCCTGCAGATTAATGTGCTGTCATTCTTCTAAGCGAGCCTTCTAGAATAAGGGGCAGCTTGCATGTTTAATTAGCAAGTATGTTGTCAACAGTGGAGGAACATATAATTTACAACAGAGCTTAATGTTGTGGTTTGGTTAAAAAAAAGTCAACTAACACTTCCAGAGATGACATTCATTTTCGGACAGCTTCACTCGGTAAACAGTCCTCCCTTAAATCTGAGCATTGTTGAATTGATCATCATTTAACATCAAGCAAATAGTATATAACCAAATCTACCCAAAATACCCACTTTGACTTTTAATATATAATTGAATTTGGGTAAAGACTTTCAAACCACAAAATATCCCAGTTCCCCCGGTCATCTGAATATCCTTTTGTTATCTGTTCCTTATTTGGTCTTTTGTTGAGAAAAACTGCCTTATAAATGTATATATTAAAGTGGATGGACATCTTATAAGAATAAAAGAAGGTTTTAAATAAAAATAATTAATTTCTTATGAAGGATAGTTGAGTTATTTTCTGCTAGTGTTGGAGACTGACACTAGTAATTAAAATAGTAATACACCTGGTTCCCTTGGAAATTTGCCTTCCAAAGATTTCACTGCCCCTTCAGATCTAAGGGTGTGAGACATTTATATTTTTTTTCAAATATATCTAATAGGGGGCTTTGATGTATTATTGTTTCAACTGTCACTTTGACAAGAAAGGAACGCACCCACAATTGGACCAAGATGAAGCCGGTTTAAATCATTAGTACCGGTACATGTGTTATGGTACATGTGTTATGGTACCTGTCTGAAATAAAGAATTATTTTTGTTAAGTATTATCCAGCTTTTCAACGCAGATTTATGTTTGTGGAAAAAATGCTTGTTCCAATCGCTTCACCCTATGGAGTCTGCTCTTCTCAATTTGGTTGCGCCCGCGGCTCAGTGGTAGCGAGTGCACTTCCTGAACTAAACATGCTGCGATTTACCGTTCACCGTAATAAGGCTGTGTACAGTGTGAATTGGACAATCTGATGCCATATAAGTGAAATACGCTTGAGTACGACGTTAAACACCAATCAAACAAACAAACAAACAATTTGGTTGCACTAACCCTTGATAAGTTACGATACCTGTACTTCAAAAGAGAGGAAAACATATCTTGCTTTTATTGCTTATTTTAAAGATTGTTAGCCAAACACATAGATGCCTGTATTCTTTTAAGTGAAATGTTGACAGATATGAGTGAACATGATTTAAATAGTTGTTTCATAAGATCTATGAGCTTCACCAAGTTAACCAAAACTAGGCCTATACACCTCTGCGGCGGCTACTATATACATGTACATCAGGGGCCGGTTGCTCAAAGCACTATTAACTTTAATCCTCTATTAGATGACGTCACTCCATGTGGTAGGTCTATCTCTAATCCGGTATTAGTGATTTAATCTGGTGTTAGCCAGTAATAGTCTTTCGAGCAACTGGCCCCTGGGGCATTAGGTAATGCACCACATTTTAATATCTAGAAATAGCAGAAACCCATCAAAAAAGGATTATTTCTGCTTTCATTCTCTTTTCGGAAAATAACCTCCCTTA